>VDFB02271358.1:1092049921-1092203752 GCA_007258455.2 Sequoia sempervirens | reverse complement strand
AAGGATTTCGAGGATCTCTATTTAGGTCATCATTGTGGATTTTTGATCCATGAAATGGATTGAAACTATTGTTGATTGTAAGGAGTTATTTTGTTGCATTTTCCCTACCTTCATTAGTTATATTTTTGTCTTTTCTCTTATTTGCATCAGTTTTTGAGGGAGAAGAGCCATGTTTATCTGTCCATCTACCATTTTTCTTCTTTGGGCTCACCTGGTGTAGATATCTCCTACCATTCATCTCGTGGGATTCTTTAATAATCCTTCTCCTAGGGTTTGTCATGAGTGATGTGTACTAGAAATTTCTAGTCATGCACTTATTCTTTTAGAGTCGCCACTCACCTTAAAAAGGTGAGAAAAGTCTTTATTTTCTATTCCCAGTGGATTCCTATACAAGGTGTTGACTCTATGATGAAGGTCTGGATTCAGATTTTACCTTTCCCTAGCAGAGTTTCCAATCTATTAATTCTCAAAAATACAGGTAGGAATACTTCAAGAGGTTGTCGAGCTCTTGATACATTTTAGCCGAATGAACAAGGCCAATGTATTTGAACCTTCTTCTCTTCAGGCTCTACCAGACCTAGGTGGGTGTACCTATGCAAATGAAGCATAATTAAACTATATGTTTCCTACTTAAGCAATATATCCACAATGGCAGCTGGGAGTGGACAGATATGAGCCTAACTTGGTGTAAATTGTATAACCAATATCAAGGTAAAGTTCATTAATATGTTCAGTTAACAAATGTGAGGTGTTGAAAACAAAGTTGATAAAATTAAATGTTGAAATCGGTAAGACCAGCGCCTTGTTGGGTAAACAGAGTCAAATGAAGATATGGGATGTATGACTTATATTGGCAAAAAATAAAGTTAATTGGCACACTTATGTTGGTTTATATCTTGTATAAACGTGTAGGAAAGTGATTGACAAAATCTACTTATGGATCCAACTGACACAACCGGGTTTCTTATGATTTATCAAAATGATTTTAATCTTTTCTTAAAAGAACCAATTGAATAAATCACACAGGAACAACAAATCATACTAAATTCGAGAAAAAATTGCAATCCTAATTATATGATTATTCTTATTGATCCAAATAACACATCAAAATTACTATGATTGACTAAAAGGATTTTAATTCTTTTGGAGAAACTAATTAATCCGACCACACAAGTACAACAAATGTGCATTGATAAATTGAATATATACTTGATATACCAATTTAAATAATCAGGAAATATTAAGTTGGAGACAATCAAATAATTATATATTTAGAACTAACAAACATTTGACATCAATATGGAGCCATAGAATCAAAGATCTTTCATTGATATCCTCAAAATTATATTTGCAACATGGCCTTCTGAAATGTAAATATTATGGAAGCTTTCTGCTATCTATCTATCCCTATTTAGCTATATCCTTCTTATCGCTATGCAACTATCTTATATATCAAAAATTTGAAGAGGACACACCCCTTCGTGAATGTCTTTTGAAAATTGACAACAACTAACAATAATTAAACATCAACAATTAGGCTCTAGCGAGCCACAGATGGACTCTAGTAATCTGATACACATAATCCTGCCTTAAATGAGTACCAACATCATCTGTGGCATTTCTCATAGGGAACCCCATGGTTACCATCTTATCCAAGTCATTAAATGATTTATCCAATGGTTATTCTTTACTTTTGGCATCTTCCAAGGCTTCATGCAATATCCAATTGTACTCTCTCGTCCAATTATCTAGATCCTTCAACTCTCCATTATTTTTAAGCAATGTAGGAACTCCACTTTTTGTAGTATTAATTAAGCCTTTTACATCTACTTGGAGTTCCTCATAGTAGCTCTTGTGTTTGTTCACTATGTCCTCAACATCTGTAGTAATCCTACTATCAGGAACACCTATCTTTTGTATTTCTTGAATTTTCTCTTGTATTCGATCGTCTAACATTTTGTGTTCCTAAACTGTAGCATGATTCTTGGAATGGATTGACCTCAACTTATTTATCCAAATCATTAGGTTAACATTTCTTTTCTGATATGTTGTAGAGATTGTATCAAATCTAGTTTTATCTACTTGATCATGTACATATGACCCTTCACCTTTATCCTTTACTTGTGAACTCTCCCCTTCAGTTAATAGCTTAGTAGGTCTTTTTGATGTAATCTTAACCATATCTTTTAGGAAATCATTCTATTTAAGCCATCATTCTCTTTAATTCATTCTCTTGAATTCTAGGGACTTTATCAACTCATCATCAACAACAAAGGACCTATAAGCCATCTAGCTTGTGTCATATTCGAGCTTTCTTCAATTTCTTTCTCTCTAAGGGGAAACTTATAATCCTTAGTTCTCACTTTGGAGATATTATCTATTGGGCCCTAAATTTCCTTCTCACTGGATGAATCCTTACAAGATGATAGCAATTCCGCTTCTTGTATTTCTTTAATCCTTTGTTCAACCCCTATTTTACATTCATGAATAGCTGCTTCAGTTTCATTTTCTTCCATATTCCTGATAATATCATCATATGGGTAAGATACATGATCATACCCACCCAAGTTCATCTTTTTCTCTACAAAATCAATGTACCCTTCTGGATCAAACACTTTCTTTGGTGGAGCCCTTTTCAAATTAAAATGCAATAGCTTGTCCAAAATCAATTCATACCCTTCTTTTGAGAGTATAGTGAAATCTCCAAAGCATAAAGTGCTTGGCATAAATTCCTTCTTTCCAAAGGAACCCAAATTCATGACACTTGAGTAGTCCATTTGTTTAGCAATCTCCAAGTAAGCAATTCTATTAGGTGTTTTCCTTGGAAAAATAAATGGTGTATCCTCAAAACCATAGACTCAGATCATGGTGGCATCCACAAAACAGTACCAGTCTCCCTAGTTATGATCAACAGTTATAGGCCCACTTAAATCCTTTGACCTAAGGAACCTCTTAATTTCAGTAGACAATGAATAATCAAAAGGATAACTGAAAAATATCTACAATGTTTTAACAAAATACTCCTCCAAATATACATAACAAGAGTTGACAAATCTACTATCCCAAATAGTATTCCATAACTAAATTAGCAATGGTTTACCCTCTTTGTCAAATTGTGCAATCCTTAACTCTTCTAGCCACATGATGATTTCTTGCCCATAATACATTATTATATGCATGAGAATATAATAATTCTTGAAATGAAGAACAAGGGATCCATTTTTAATTGCCATTAGTCCTGAATCAATTCCCTTAAAAATATATGAAGCATAGTCAAACAACCTAGCATTATGGTATTGAACATCAGTAGCAATTACCATTGGTACAATTGACATAAACTCTGGAGCCTTAGGCCCCAACACCTGACACACTGAGAAGTGTGTGTATTTCAAATAGGGCTCAAATAAATTGGCATGGAAGGGGGGACCATCATTGTCATCAAGTGGGACCAAATCTCCATCATTCTAATGGTAGCCTCCAGTCTTTGTAGGTTGTATCCATCCTCCAGTATTCTTTTTCTAAAGCCTCATGCACAATAATTTCATCACACATGTTGTTTAGGCCAAAAAAATCACAAATTGAAGCTTCTAACACATGTATAAATGGTTTTCCTAGAGAATTGAAGATAGCATTTAGTTTCAGATTATAGTGAGTAACTAGGAGTTTTACTAGTTCGACATTCACAAATACATTAGGGACAACCAATTTTCCCAAGTTAAGTTTCTGAGGATTGCATACTGGCTCAAACCTATCCCTCTGATGATAATGAAAGATAAATAACTCATAACATTGAATTGGATTCCATGCATCTGGGTGCTGTCATAATAGTGGTTTACAATTCCTGAGAGGAACAAATTTTAGCTGAAATCACATATTTTTAGAAAATATAATGATTTAAGCCGTAAAAAGTTCCATTTTAAGGATTCCAATTGAAGAGGGTTTGATCAAATCACCTTAGATCAAACCCCCTTGGATAGAACCTCGCTAGTTTTAAACAATACCTATAAATCGTCTCCTTTACACCTATCAAAATGCTGATAAAAAATCACTTTTGATTTAGATTTTGGGGGATCAAATGAATTCATTTAAAATTTATTTCAAATGATTATGGTATTCCTCAGAACAAGCTATCCAATGAATATAATTTTAATATGTTTTGGTTTTGTTATGTATTTGTTTTTTTAAGTTTTATTAAACATAGTTTTTCATCAAAAATGAATTTCTTTGTTCTTCACATGGAAAAATAGAAGATTATCAAAAAAAATTTGAAAATATAAAGCATCTAGATATTGAAGTCCTTGATCCAACAAAAAATATAATATAAAATTTTGACATATATACAAAAAGTTATGCGTTATGTACAATCGCTGTGTCTGCAATTGTATTCATTGACTTTGAAACTTTGATTAAGGAATAAATATTCAATAAAAACTATCTAACCAAGTGGAAGCACTAGATATCAAAGTTACAAATCTAAATTTGAAAGAATTAGAATTTTATCCTTCATGGAAAAGTTATGATTATACAGTGTGCATCACTTTTTAAAAATGTTGTTTTCCTCAAAAAATCTATTTTTGTGGGAGATGGAAAAAGAAGTGCAATTTGATTCCAAAAATTTTTTAAAAAATATTTTTAGAATCTACAGACAAAATTTGATGAGACTCTAGTTTGCACCATCTTCAAATTCCTCACAGTTTAGCTGCTATAGGTGCCCGAATGTGAAGATTTAGTTAAAATAATAATTTCAGTGTCCAGTCTAGCAAAAAATTGTAAACCACTATTATGGGATCACCTATCCCCTACATTTCTACACTTATCCTCAAATCTCTCCACATCCACCCTAAGTTGTGCAAAATTCCTGGCTTTTGGTCCCGATCTAGGTAGTTGCTCAATGAGATATTGGTTCAATTTTCTCACTTGTTTTTGGCTCATCTATAGTTTGAATTTTCTCCTTCTTATTCATAGGAGAGATACCCTCACCTTATTTTTTTCTACTTTTTGACTTCCTAGAGCTTGAACCCTCCATTTTTTATCTTCTCAAATTGATAGGAAAGAGAATACAATTTCAAGGAATTCATGAGCTTACCTAAAAGTTTTTCGGCTGCGCCAAATTCTTTGACCTTTACCCATTCTCCCATTCCTTTTACTACCAATCCTAAGAATTCCTTTTGCATTATTCTTCTATCAATCAGAGAATTTCTATACCACTTTCATCTATGCGGGCATTAATGTCCAACTCTTAGCACGAATTCAACATATTTTTTTAATTTATCAATGTCACATCACATGACTATATCGGTGACACAAATTCAAACTCTGGTCGATCTGTGTATTTGAACCAAGTTGCATGTTGATCAAATAGAGATTAAATTTCATGGTTGGGAAGATTCAATAGTTTTCCTATCGATGTTGAATCATTTATTTTCTAATCGATATCATCTTTGAGAAGAGATTTGTGAAATCACTTAGATATCAAAGTTGTCACCAAGTGTTACTCCAATGAACTTTGATCTATTTATATCTCCATCGGCATGAGAATGGGCATTGTTGAAAGTTACTCCAATTTCATTAGTCTCCCCGATGTGTTTTTCTTATTACCTTCTTCATTCGGATGAATTAGCATGACTCTTACCAAAATTAGTTTCATCGGTATAACAAATAAAGTTAGAAGGAGAAGAAAAACTCACTTTGATGGCACATGTCTCCCTGATAACCTCCATATACTGCTCCACTTTTTTCCATATCGATCTACAAGAATCCTCATGAATTTGTTGTTATCAACATAACTAATATGGTCAGTGAGATATATGCAATTCATCTCGATAGTACAAGTCTTCCCAATGGTAATCCTTTCGTTCCATTGCTGAAAGAAGGTTTGTCTCTTCCTGATAAAATCTCCATTAGTATGACATGTATGCTCAGAGTGACATGAGGATTTCACTCCAATAGTATTACTCTTACCGATAGGCTTTCATCAGTGAGATGAAGAGCCTTGTCTTCCCAAAAATGTATTCTCCAAGGTTGTTGATCACTATGACACAGTTAACCTTTCATCAATATGCAAGACATGTTTCAATTTGATAGGATATGACTTATGGATCAAGAAGAGACACACCATGTCCTACCAATATGAACCATTTGTTTAAAGAATCTTAATGCTAACCAGAGGGATTTCGACATGTCAAAAAGGTCAACCCTGATTGGATCACTGGTGAATATGGTATGTGAAATGGAAAATAATAACTTTTGTTGTTCTTTTGACTTAAAATGTGGTGACCTTACGAGGTTCATGAATGTAGACAATAAAAAATGTGATTTTTTTACAATCCCAACACCTTGCACACACATGTTACATTTTATTTCATCGAAGAATGTAGTAATCTTGGCTAACACAAAGGATTGTAGGTCTCCAGGCATGATATAAATAAATGTAATAGATCATTAGAAAGGCAATAGTTTTGATTAACATGAAGATGTAATTCGATGTGCAATATTTTTTCTTCCATTAAGGAGCATATAGGAAGAATGTATTTTGAACATGTTATATGAGGCATGTGAGCCCAAATCTATAAGTTCAGATGTTGTTGGCTGATTATAATGAAAGTTTCTACATTTTCCTCCATATTGTGTGTTGCTTCCATTATATAAATCTTGTTGCATGGTCTAGACCATTCTCTTTGAGGACCCTCCCTTCTGTGTCTACGCTAGAGTCTGTACACATCCTCCACTCCCCATCCTTCTTTGGTGCTAGTACTGCAGGTACTGCACATGGACTCAAAATCTCTTGAATCAAACATTTTCTCAACAACTCTTGAACTTGTGTATTCAACTCATTTTCTGTAGGAGTCATTTTGTGAGCTTCCTTATTTGTAAAACTGGCTTCAGGGATTAAGTCAATCTGATGATTGATCTTCCTCACTAGTGGTAAACCCTCAGGTACATTATTAGAAAAAATATCCTGAAACTCATTCAATAATCTAGAAACTTCTACTAGCACCTTCTCACTATCTTCCTTATCCATTCTAGGAATCATTGCATCACACATGTACACTCATGCTTCATGCCTTCTAAAAATTTCCTTCCATCAACATAACTGATTCTAGCACTACTACATACCATTTCCTCGGCCTCCTTCAAGGGTTTCAACTTATGGCAAACTCCATCCTTCATTAGGGAATAAGTGTTTGCATGGCCATCATGTATAGCTCGCTTGTCGAACTTCCACAGCCTCCCCAACAACATGTGGCATGCATCCATAGGGATGATATCATAGAGTACCTCATCATGATAGCTTCCAATCTTGAACTTCACCAACCACTACTCACTGACCAAAACTTTGTGGTCTTTCTGCAACCAGGAAATTTGATACGAATGTGGATGCCTTTCCTTCTTTAGCTTCAACTTTGTAACCATCTCTTCTAACACCAGATTAGCAGTTCTTCCACTACTAATAATGACATCACAACATTTTCCTTCACACTTGCACCTTGTGTGGAATGAATTCTTCCTCTATTTTGGCTCCTTCACTTCAATCATCAAGGCTCATCTAACCACTAGGGCTTCTCCCCTTTCAACATCATCTGAATGCTTAGATTGAGCCACATCATCTACATACACAACCCTTGCATGACCCTCTGATTTTTTGTCTATCCTTCATTGGTGTTGTGGACATTCATGGACTCGATGCCCTTCTTCACCACACTAGAAACAAGTTCCTCTAAAACCACCTCTTTTGGGTCCTTGTCTAGATCTTCCTCGTCCTATACCTCTTTGATCACCACTATTTTTATTACGAGGGCAATCGAAGTTATCATTCTTCTGGCTTCAGCTAGTACCCACATCTTAAGTTTTCTTCTCATCCTCATTTTGGCTTCCACAAGATCTTCCAATACCCCTTTCGCTTTGACCTCCTCATCCTTTTTGCTTCCTATCAAATCTTTTGTTCATCTTATCTTCAACTCTCAAAGCAAACTGGTATGCATCCTCAATGGTGGCCATTCTGACTAGGCTTAGCTCCTCTTGAATGCTCGGTCATAACCCATTAAGGTAATGGGCTACCTTCTCCTTATTGGCCTCTATATGGCCCATTCTAATAATCAACTTGTGAAAATATTCTATATATTCTTTCATAGATCTATTTCCTTGCTTCAACCCTTGCAAATTCTTCAGCAGATCTAACTCGTACTCCATTGTGATGAACTGCTTCTTCAATTTCTCCACCATGTGATCCCATCTGATGACGTTTCATTTTCCTCTTTGATTTTTCTCCAACTGGACCTCTTTCCACCAAATATTTGTATGGCCCTTTAGCTTCATTTTTGCAAACTTAACTTGATCTGGGTCCTCTATTTCTTCATACTCGAAATACTCTTCTAGCTTGTTGATCCAGTTGATCAACTTTTCCAGGTTTAGACTTTAGAAATAACTGGGAACTTTTACTCTAGGTCTTTTTCTGATCTTCGAAATGGCCCTTATCAGCTACATTTGATCTTGATCAATCACTTCTTCTTCCTATTCTACATATATATCTTCCACCTCTTCTTCCTCCTCACTTTCTTCTCTTCATCTCGGGTTTAACCTTCTTCTCAACTCCTCCTACAATGCATCATTTTTTCTTTGGAGAGCTTTGAAACTCTCAACCACCAGCATTTCTAGCACCTCTGGCACCACCGCGCCTACCACACATCACTCTTGGAGGCATCTTGAATATATAAAACCCACAACCATGGTCCTAGTGCGAACTACCTCACAATCGGCGATCTATCCACACTCTCAAGAAAATCTACTCTAATACCACCTGACGAGGGTGCTAACCCAGAAAACAAAATATCACACACAAAAATAGAGAATATTATTTTATTCAAAAATATGAAATGCTTACATGTAGAGGATCTCAAATCCTCAAGCTCTGCAATACATGCTAGTTACAAAAAATTACAAAAGTTCCCATTTTCTCAATATGTGCTCTTCCCCCAAAAGGCTACCAAAAATTAGAAATCCCTGCCCATAAATAGCTCCTTTTTAGTTTGGAGCCAAAACAATATTCGAATTATGATTTTTGATAGTTTTGCACTAAAAATTACAAATTCAAATTCAAATTTTAGAACCACATTTGAAAATTAGCACATTTTTCAAAGCGCACTAACTTCTAGGAGCCATAATTTTTGATCTAGGACTCCATTTTTTGAACTATTTGAATGGTTGGAAAGGTCTCAGAGTCAAGAATGTGCTTGAAATTTTCTATGCCAATTTTGGTGAGTTTCAAGGCCATTCCAGGACCATTTAATGCCTCAAATCTGGCCTAGAAGGTTGTCAGGTACAATTTTGGGAGACTAAAACTATAATATCTTTCAAACCAGGAATGCTTTTGGCCTGATTCTTTTGCCAATGTTCTTATTTTTCCATTCTAAATCCTCCCATATAATTTTTCTCCCAAACACCTTCAAATTCCAATACTTGCTAAAAATAGCAGTTGACCAGAAAAACCAGAAAAGTAAAACTAAAGGTTGGGAATTGCATTATGACAAAAAGGGTATCCAAAACTACAAAAACATCTAAGAAACTACAAACAAGAAATGAATTTTTTTTTTGGTGATGCAGGATTTCCCTTACACCAATGGATGCTCCTGCATCAGACTTCTATTTAGAGTGTCCTTTTGTATCTATTTTTTGATCAAAGAAGTTGAAGTTAAACAAAGATATTATTATTGCTATAGCAATTTACTTTTTATCTTGTTTTTCTCTATTTTTCTACACTGTCTTCTAGTAAGACAATCAGGAGCATACTATCTGGATTTGAGGGTGTGCAACTCAATAATCCGATTGAAGTTGTGTTGAGTAAGAAGCACATACTTGTCAACATGCCAACCATGTGAGTTTATAGAAAATCGAAAAACCAAAAATGTATGCTTGCATTAACTAAACAATACACACTATTAAACTGGTAAAGAAACATTTAAATATTTCTTGTATGCACATGTGTATGTTTCAAAATTTCCATTGTAATTCAATTAGCTTAACATCATGAGAGTGAACTCAATGCTCTATAGGCAATGGAAAAGTTATTTTGATGCAGTTAGTTTTGAAATTTTAGGTAATTAAAAAGATATTATTTAAAGGGGTGTAGTTTAATTGATTGATAGCAATTGATGAGGATTTTAGTATTTGATAGAAAACCATTGCATACAGCTATGAATTTCTGATTTAGATTTATACTTACATTATTATAATTTGACTTATTTTCATGAAAAAGTATATTTAATTAAATTTTTTTTTTCATTATAATTTTTAATAAATAAGCCTCATCTTATCTCATTATAGACTTGGTAAAACATACCCCAAATGAATGATAATTAAAAGGTATATTTTATTATTACAAATATAAAAATATTTAGTAAATTTATTTGCTATTAAGCATTAGCATATAATAGTTAATAAATATATTTAATACTTATAAAAAATTATTATATTTAAAATCACATATTGTCCATCAAATTTGGACAAATAGTGATATTATATAATTATAAATTTAGTGATACTTATTACAAAATAATTAATGAAGAAGTATTTTAGTATTAACATATTTAATAATAAATTTATTAGATAGAAAATTTGTTAATAAGTAAAAAATATTAAAATTTAGAAGTGTGTATCAAATTTTAGATGAAAATTATTTTTTATTGTTCTTTACTTTTTAAATTTTTTAAACAATGAAAACTGATTGATAATTATTTTGGAGATTATAAATGAAAAGGAGCTTAACTAGTTTCTTTCCTATTAAATTTATTAAATAAAGAATATGTCAATGAGCAAATACATTATTAGAATTAACAAAAATATATTAGGATTGAAAAAATAGAGTATATGACATATAGAAAAATTCAAATTTTATTGTTTAGACTTAATAAAATTTACTAAATACTGATAAATGATCGAAAGAAATGTATATAATTTTATAAAGAAAAATAAAATTAATTCATTAAGATAATATTACATCCATCATCTAGATAACTTTAACCCATTAAAGATTATTAAAATATATTAATATTTAAAATTGAATATTACATATATTTTTAAGGAAAAATTCACAATCTATTAATTAAAACAATCAAATTTATTATATAGAAAATAATAATAACACAACCATTTTTAAAGTTACATAAATAGAAATGTGTAACAGTTATTTTTTTTTAATTGAACACATAAATAAATTTTACTAACCAATTTTAAAATAAATGAGTATGAACATAAAATTGATTAACAAGAAATTTGATTTAAATATATGGAGACAAGGTTATTTGGTTTTTTTTAAAACCAATGGTCTTTGATTTAAGAAGATGAATATTCTAATCTTTTATTAGAGATTTTTATTTTACATTTGTATTGATAATTTTAATAAGAAAATTTAATAATCTTTTAATGAAAATAAATATTATTTGTTAAATGAAAATTTACTATATATTTAATATCATGAATATGTGTGTAGCCATGTCTATAAGTCACATTTCAAAAGACAAATGAAATATAAGGGGTTATGGTGCTCCATGGAGTTGTGGTTGGGATTGGTTGAAATAAAAGAAAGAGATTGAATTGTTGATTAGAGGCATGGACACTAAAGTTATAAACATGCATAAGATACTAAACTCATATCTATAAACACTAATTTGGAATGCCCATTAGATGGACTAGGGAAAAGAATTGCCTCAAAGTTGGTAAACACCATAGTGAATGAACACTCAAATGTGAGGTAAAAAAGAAACATGTTAGTAACTTCAACGTGAACACTTTTGTTGAACACGTAGGGAAGTCGTCAATTAAAAATTAGGTCTTCAAAAACAAGTTTGAAACTTTATCTAAAGGATGGATGACGAGGATTTAATTTATTTAATTTTATTTAATATATTTTTTTAATAAATAAATCTTATCTTATTTTCAATTTTTTTAAATTAAATGAAAATATAAATAATTGAAAGATATTTTTTATTATTACATTAATATTTAATAAATAAAATATCTATTAAGTACCAAAATATAATAATGCATAAATGCATTTAATATTGATGAAAATATATTACATTTAAAATTTTATAGTCCGTCAAATTTGAAAAATAATTTTGTTATATCATTTTAAATTTAGTGCAACTTGCTATACAATATTGGTGAGGGAATATTTTAATATTTAATACATTATATATTATGTTTATTATGTAGATAATTTATCAGTCAATATAAAATTATTAAAATTTAAAATTAGGTATCAAATTTTATTTGAAAGCGATATTTTATCATTCTATACATTTTAAATTTGTATAACAATGAAAATTGATTGATAACAATTTTTATGATTATATAAGTTCAAAACAACCTTAACTAATTTCTTCCCTATTAAATTTATTGTATAAAGAATAGGTCAATGAATAAGTATTTTATTAGATTTTATTGAAATATATTAAGATTAAAAACTAGAATATATTAAATATAAAAGAAAATCAAATTTTATTTTTTAGACTTAATCAAATTCCTTAAATAACAATAGATGATTAAAGCTGATCTATATAATTGTATAAAAAATATTCATTCATTTAAATTTATATTGCACCCATCATCTAGAAAACATGAACATATTAAAAGTTGTCAAAATATATTAATATTTAAAACCTAATATTACATATTAAATTCTTAAAACTTCCTAGTCTAATATTTAAAACAACAAAATTTGTTATATAGATAAAATGTTACTAACCAATCTATTAAAATAAATGGTTATGATCATTGAATTGATTTTAAGAAGAAATTTGATTTAAATATATGAAGACAAGATTATTAGGTTTTGGTTAACACTAATGATCCTTGATTTTTTATTCTTTTAAGTTATGATGAATATTTTAATATTTATTAAATATTTCTATTTAATATTTGCATTGATAATTTTAGTGATGAAAAATTTATGACCTTTTAGTTAAAGTAAATAATATTATCAAGAGAATTTGATTAAGTATTATGGTTTAATATAAATTACATTTAACATCATTAATATGTGTGTTGCCAACTCTATAAGTCACATAAAAAAATCCAAATGGGATATAATGAAGCAAGGTTCTTCATGGATTTGTGCATTAGTAAGTAAGAGTTTCTCAAGTAGAAAAAAATAAATAGTTATAAGAATTAGGAGATCATGGAGATAAAAAAAACAAGCACAACGAGCCAAATATTGTATTTAGTTGACCCCAAATGTACAAATGGGGAAGCCTTGCATATATATGCAAGGAAGAGGTAATCCACCTATCATGTGGGTTGACAAGTGCCCCACAATATGGCACAAATGAGTAGACATGTTTCCTATAGTTGTCAACCTATGGATTAGTAGGAATATGCAAACTAACAACCTATTTGACCAAGTAATCAACTTTGATGCCAACTTTTGAGTGACCTTTGAGATGAGATGGAAAGTATTCCAACCTCAAAAGGTATGTACATGAGGTTTACCAAACAACTTGGTAACCTCTAGAGGCCTAAAGGTTGAAAATTTAGTTAGACAAGATTTTTTATAACCTCATCAACCTATGTACACTTAAGTATAGTGAATAGATAAATTATTCACTCTAACACCCCTCTTAAGTGATACTTGGGGAGATAAAAAAGTGCAATAGATAGAATTGGTTTTTGGCTATGAGGCCATGTTAGCAACTCATCTACAATCCATACTCTCACAAATGGAGAAAAGGGAGGAAACCCAATGGAAACAAAAATCCTCTCCAAAAAAGAGAATGAGAAGGATTTAATACCTTCTAAAAAGTTGTCCCATGATGATATGAACATCATAATGAAGAACTCCTGAAGTATACCAAAGTTGTAAACTTTTCCAAAGATGAACCATTGTTTGTTGAAATCAATGAACCTCCAAGAAATGTAGATGAAGATAAGACATACAAACGCTACATGAGTGAACATATGAACACTAAACCATGAATACACAAATGCATGTGAAGTTAAAAATATAGATAGTACTAAGATTCTAGAGTAATGCACAAGTGACATGTGCACCCTAATAAAATGTGCATCATTGTGCTCTACATAAGTACTAGTAGATCTCAAAAAATATGATCCATTGAAATAATCTCTCATTCAAGAGATAAAGATAGAAGGTCTATGAGACCTCCCAAAAAGAAGGTTCCTCCACTACTCCATTGAAAGAAGCTTTAGCATAACACTCTCATAATCCCCATTTAATGATAAGAGGTATAAGTAGACTAACTAAAATTGGGCACAAAGATGTGCAAGGATTTCAGATGCAAAATTAGGTCCAAAAGATGTAAAAGAAACTAAAAAATAGTGCAGATTAAAACACATATGCATCATGAGATGAGAATCATGAGGATCCATTTTTGTAATGGTGAATCCAAGAAACACATGCATTCACAAGAATCATGAGGATCTAGTACTGTGATGAAAAATTAGAGCATTACAAAACCCCCATCACACTTTATAATTCAGGGTAAGTACCAAATTCCCTCCCTAAAGAACTCATTCATTTTTTGTGGCACTTTTTATGACTACATTTAAAACTTATTTGTTGTTTTGAGTTCTTACAAGTTTATGTCATGAGGTGGATTTAGAAGATAGATTAATTGTACCTATCAAACCTTAAAAAAATGACAAAAATTAAAATGAAAACCCTAGTATTCATTGAATGTCCACCCCCTCCCCTCCTCGCCCCTTTTGTTTGCAAGTTGTAGCAAAATGGAAAAAGGGCCCAATTTTACAAATTATGGAAAAATGTAAAAAATTCCCCTTCATATAACACTTGTCAAATATTTCTAAATCTATATGGAGCAACATATATTGTCATGGTTTAAATTAATTTTTAACATAAAAACATATTGAATAGTAATGCACGAGCATCCATGTAAAGGCGTTATCCACAACAACCAAAAATGTCTCATCTTCAGTTGTCATTTCAATATTGATGTGTAGTTTAATTTGATTTTGGTGTTTGATTGTGGAGGTGATTAAATAATGTTTTTTCCATTGATTGAAAAAATGCCCTATTTTGTTATGCATATCAAGATGTGATATCTGTTGATGATTATGGTAATGAATGTAACATCTATTCATTTAATTCTAGGCATAATTCCTTTGAGTTGTTTAAAGACCAAATTGTTGGTGAGTAATTTCTCCCACATGGTAAAACTTGTGTATAAAATTCTCCCATCGACCATTCTGGAGATTTTTCACCAACCATGGCAATTTGCATATGATTTTACTATTCTATATTCTAGAAAATTCCAAAGACCTTTATAAATATAGGCATATGTAATCATTTTATTCAAGCAATAGAAACTGCTTCCCCTGTCCACCTTCATAGTGGTATCAGAGCCAAGTTAATTTGAGGAGAAAATCTTGTCACCATTTGTTACAAACGTCAAGAGGAAGTTAAGCAAGATTTTGGAGGTGATATTGTCACCATTTTTTACAAACGTCAAGAGCCAGATTGTACTAGAGTTGAGAGTTTGGTTGAAGATTGTAGAAGGATGTCATCGCTATTCTAAATCACAACTGTAGGAGATCACTATTCAAGTTACTGTGGAGCCGGTGGTGTGAAGTTTATGGCAAAAGTGTAGAATCATTGTGCATGATAAAGCCATTTGAGAAGCGTTGATCACAGTTTATTAAAAAGGAATAAGTGATGATCTTTGTATCACTACTCAAATGATAGATTGTAGTCATTGGTCAAAGAAGTGTGTGTGGATATGAAGGAGACCGTGGCATCCATTGCCAAATAGATTAAAGCCTATGTGCACTATCTTAGATTAAGAAAACTGGAGATCATGGTATCAGCGCAAAAAATTAACGTGTCATTGTCCAAACTAGTGTAGACACGTAAAATGTACTGATTGACATTGCGCATCTGATCCTGACTACTAACACCATTTCATCCTAAATCATCCCTTGGTCTAACCATTTAATTAGATACCTTTATTTGGTTAAATTCATCAATTTTCCTCCCTTAATTAAATAAATAATTTTATCTAATTAAACTATTCTTTCGTGTTAATTAAATCAATCAACATGATCTAATTATCTCTATTTAATTAAATAATTCATTTTATTTGATTAAATTTTTAAAGTCATCCTATTAAACTAAATAAATTAAAACCTTATTTAGTTTAATCTAACTTCATCTCCTTAGTTTTTGAAAGAGGAAAAAATGGGTTTTACAGGGACCCAAAACCACAAAGTTTACAAAATAAAGAAAGAGCCTAAAGAGACATCACAGTAAAAAAAGGTTGTAAAAAAAGCAGCAATAAACACCCATGGCCAACAAAAGTACCAGCAAAGGCCACAGAAACAAAAAACCAGATAGAGAGCCAGCCACAACTAAATTTGAGTTTTTAAAAGATCAACAGTCTCAACTTCTAGCCCGTTCATGTCCTAAAATCCCCTCTTTAAGATTTGAACCATCTATGTTGTGGGAGGTGATTTCCTTTTAAGATTGGCCTATGTCCTTTTAGAGATACCTTGGTTCTCATTCTTTCTTTCTTTTTTCTCTTCCAAATGTACGACCAGCGAACCCTGTTGTGTTTTTTCTACTTTTTCAGACATAGCATTGATAATAATGGTGTTGTTCCTAGCCATTTTATGATTTTTTTCCATGAATTTTTTCAAATTAATTTTGATTTTAATCATTTCCTCTTCCATAGACTTGTATTTCTCCTCAATATCACCTCCTTTCTTACCAATTCCACTCTTTTTCAGTTTCCCTTCTTCATTGGTGAGGGCTGCTAGCTTCAATTCCAGCTCCCTCGACTTACTGCACAAATCCCTATTTCTTTGATTGAGCTCATTAATTTATTAATAGGCCCACTTTAAGACCTTGAAAATTTCACTGATTCCATTCCTAGTAGAGGCCAAAATATCACCAGACTTACCCCAGTCTAATATTAGATTAACATCTCTCAGGTTGGGGGAGCTAGGGAATTTGGTACCTTCGAATCTAAAAGAGGTAGGAGGGGAGGGCATCAAATTTCTATTGGCTTCAGAGTTCTCATCTTTATCTTCTATGGAATCTGCAGAATAGGAAACCAACTTGTTGGTAGGGGAGCCATTAAGAGTAGGATTCTTTGAGAGGGTAGAGCAGTCGGGTAGGGACTCAGGGTTAGCTTTAGGAAGCTAGGATTTTTTAGACTAGGTTTTCTTACCAGACATCTGAGAGGACGGGTGGGTTTCAAAAATTCTCTCCTTGTTTGGTTGAGTCTCTGAACCCCCACTATCGGTATTACAGTCCTCAGCCTCTGAAGAGAATAAAGGTTTAGATAAAACCAACATGTTTGGATAGTGTTCGTAAATTAACCTAAGAAGACCAGGATGAAGAATGGGGTAGCTCCTAGGGTTTTTCCTATGGTCCTCTAGGCCATTACTTAGCAAACATACCAAGTAGTGAGGCAAAGAAATTTGTACCTTATGGCGGAAGTGGTTAACAATGGCAAAATGATGCCCGTAAACTCTCGTAGATCTCCCATCTAGGGTGATATACTCCATGATGACGCGAAGTACCTTTCTCCACAGTGCCTTGATGGTATTAATTTCAAAGTAGTTGTTAGAGATTTTAACTAGTTTTAATTTTTCTTTGTCCTTCTTAGGAAATTTGATGATCGCCTCATCAGAGAACCTTCTATCTCGATAAAACTTCACGCCCTCAATAGACATTCCAGTAATCTCTCTTATAATCTGCTCGTCTAGCTTCACCTTTCTTCCAAGAGAATGATTTCGCCATTGTTCTAGTTGTTCTCGAAGTAATCTGTAGCCACAGAGTCAGTCCCATGAAGTTTTCCCAAATATGGGACCAGCCCACCTTTTTCAATCTGCTCCCAAACCTTCTCATTCCTAGTGTGCACCTCATAGCTTTTAGGCTCAACTCTTTTCCTATCCCCCCCATATTCATTTTCTCCTTACTACAGACTCTACCAGTGTCAAGGACCTATTGTAGAATAATGCAGCTATTCCAATGCACCCACAAAGCATGTGGCCTTTTCTTCCCTTCTAAGTAACATGACACGGCCCCATAAAATCTTTTGATTTCGATGTACCTAGCCCCTTTCTCTTTAATCATTAACTGTATTTGCCTCTTTCCTATGCATGACATCATAGTCTAGTAATACCTTGACTTCTGTTCTCAAGTCCCTACAATTCTGCCACATGTTCAGTCCCTACTTCCTAACCCCTCCATTTGCAAAGTAGTCTGCCATGTTGTTAGCTTCCCTATAGATGTGTGAGACTTTCAATTTTTCAAATTTGTCAAGAATAGACTTTGCTTCATCTATTCAATTCTTTATCATCCATGAGGGTGGGGTCCTCCCTAGAAGACAATCGATAATATTTTTAGAATCTCCTTCAAGCCATAATTTTCTTATATTCAGATTATAAGCTAACTTTAAAACTTGAAAAGCTCGTATAGCCTCTACCACATGGTTGGTTTGATATTTATTTAACTTCATCTCCTTAGGTAAATAAATCAAAAATATTTATTTAACTATCTCTAAAATCATATTCTTCTCATCTTTGATTTAAATAAATCCACAAATTTAAGTCAAATTTGTCACATCAGCTAATCTCTCATTAAATTAATTAACCTTGATTAATTTAATCTCCTCTCATGTCACATCCTCTAGCTTTTCCCACTTGCACATGAAAATAGATTTAATTGACTTATTAAATCTCCATTTTCCATCAAAAGGCATAATAAAGGAATATTCCCTCAATTTGAATTCAAAATCTAAGTGGACTTTGTCCTTCCAACAAGGAATTTACTCCACCTAATGAGTCCTTTTTCCTTGAGCCAAATGGCATTCAATGCATTTTTCCTTCCCTCTTACATGTCATTTCAGTGAATTCAAAATTCAAATATGTGCATTTATTGACACATTCTTAAAAAATTGCACATCCTTCATCGATTCTAATGTTGACAAGTGGCATCTTGCCATTGGTTGATTATTAGTCCCACATTGCTCTTTTTTGGGCTTTCCTCCATCTCAAAATTATATAAATAAGAGGTTTCATTCCTCATTCTATCATCCACAATTCATGCAAAGTTATTATACTCAAATCCATAACAACTTATTATCAATTTCATCCAAGCATAGTTAGGCTTTTTGCAGATTTTCAACATGGAGCTCCATTGAAGTCATCACTACAAGCATCCATCCTTCATTAAGAATCTTCATTACATCATTGGAGTTGGGAAAGGGCCAATTGTCACATTACATTGGCACCAACTCCCTCAAGAGATTGAGAGTTTGCATTGTTTTAGAATAGGATTTGATATTTTGTTTTAAGTTTGTTGTGTTCTTCATTTCATTTCTCTTCTTTTGCATTCAAATAAATTTCTTGAGGATTGAAATTATTCTAACCATGTATTTGATCTAATATATTGATTGTTTGTTGTGTTTTTGCAGGTTGGGAACCATGGTTCACATTTTGGCGCTAGAAGGAGTACAAAATCTCATTTTCTAATCATGTTTCTGTCAAAATTTCATGCTTTTTGTGTCTATAGGAAAGTCCACCACTGGTAGACCAGTGTCACTATTCAGCACCGCTGACACTTCAGCGTTGCTATATTCCACCACTACAAACTCCAAACTATGACGCTCCTATTTCCCACTCAAAATTTTGAATTTTAAACTACATCGCTGAACCGTTCTGGCTCGCTGGAATATTTTCAAATTTTAAACTGGACCATTAGATGAAACAGTAACGCCTTCATGCTCACTGGTCTAGGTGCAGAGCGATGCTGACTGGTAAGCGGTGCTATATAGCACCACTAGTAGGTTCAAACTACAATGCCTTTGTGGGTTGCACCACTGGAGTTAAGTAGAAAGTAAACAATAATTTATGACACGTGTTTTTTGTCAAATTCTAGTTATTTTCTCTATTTTCTGCTTTCTTGACCTTTCTTTTTCTAGGATCTAACTGATTTTCTTATAGGTTGGAATGATCAAAAGTGAAGAGACTAAGGAGAATAATGGCATCACCTCATAATATCAAGTGTTTTTAAACACTCTAGTGTTTGTTTAACATTATTGGAGAATTCATTATTTGTCTTAAGGAAAAAATTTCATCTTTCATGCTTAGGACATACCAAATTATTTTGGGCTTTAAAAATAACACTTTAATTTTTTTGTTACAAAAGGCTTAAAATGAACAATAGGACTCAAATTTACTAGAGTTTATTTTGGGTTTAACAATTGAACAAGGAAAATTATCACACTTACTTTGGTGCTCTAAAAATAAGTCATTATTGCTTTGTTGGATTAAAAAGAACATGTGCTACTTTGTCTTGTAATTGCTTACTCAAACTAATTCCATTGAAAAGATGTATGTGCTTCTCTCGCACCTTACGGTGATCTTGAGAATCAAAAGGATTTTCAGTTGTCTTAGGTTGGGATAAAGTAATTTCCCATACACTTCAATTTGGGTTTAAAATTGAACAACAAACTTTGTGAGTGCGAGTAAACCTATTCCATGTGTTCTCCCTTTTTTTCTAAACGAAGGTTGATCGAACTATGAATATTTTTACTCGCTATTGTTTATCTTAGAGGGACTTCCTTGGGGAAAAATTACTCACCCAAGTGAATGACTCAATCGATAACACTCTAAAGCCAAGAGTATTTCTAACCAGGATATAAATGTGGGTATTGGAGTAAACACCAGTATCATGCGGTTGGTTCCTATGAGATGGATTGAAAGGGACCCTTGCCGTATGGGTCAATCTCCACAAATGGAAAGTCTGAACTAAAACCCTTGTTGTAGAAAGTCCAAAATCCCTATCTATTTGTTGGTGCAAGAATGGTCATTATGAAGCCACCCCACACTTTTAGTGTCTTTAGTAGAAATGGAAATCATGCCATGGGAGTTTCATGGGTGTTGATGCTTGGTTTCCCCAAGAAGTGAGTGCCATGGAGGGGAGCCAATGGGGTCAAGCATCTAATCATTCTCTAAAGATAAGCATAGCTGGACTTGTCCAAGTGGGGACTCAACAAATAAAGTCTTTCATAACCATAGGATTGTGCTTTTTCTTGGTTACAAAATGCTTTTCTTGTTCGAAAAGATTTGGAAACAAACATTTAACATCATCATCAAAATTTCAAAACTTTTATGAGGCAAATACAATTGACCAAATTCATGTGTTATTGCTTTCCCTTGGGATTTATCCTCAGAGGTCTTTAAGCACTTGGATTTACATCTCAATTTTCCTACTAAAGTTAGCAATAGGTAACCCTTGCCTTGATTTCATCAAAGTTCCACATAACATACTTTGGGGGATTCAAAGAAATTAGGACATTGGACATCTAGTTTGAAAAAACTAATCAAAGAAGTGTTTGTGGTAAAAAAAAAAATCACTAAGAAAATATAACAAAATTGGTTCTCACACATGTGTTAATTCCTCATGATTTCCAATAAATTCAAAATCCCAAAGCAAAAGTCTTTTAGCCAAAGTTCAAAATTTAGGAGTCACACTCGAAAAGTCATCAAGAAATACATTAGGAAGTGCAATCAAAAGAAACATATCAAAATAAGCAAGAAATTCACAAGGTTCTATAGACTCATTCCTTTGAACAATCCAGAAATGTATACTTAGTTTGAGCCACTGCTTAGTTATATAGAGGTCCTTAGAAGTGTTGCATGTTCTTCAATACTGAGGTCTAGTAAACAAGTGTCCTTTTAGGTACATCCTAGGATCAATGTCAAATCTTTTCATCCATCCTTGAACATCAAACCAAAATCAACTCATCATCATCTTTTGAAAAATCTTGAAATTATCCTCCATGCTAGGATTTTTGGCAAAAATAAAAAAACATCCAATCTTTGAAACAAAATCCTTGAAATATTTGAATCAAAACATCAAATCATTTTTTGACTAGGTATGTGTAGATGCATCCTTTTGCATATACTTAGTCGAATTATCAAACCATCTTGTTTAGCTAGGTATATGTAGATGCATCCTTCTTCATATGCTTGGTTAAATTATCATCTCGTTTGGATAGGTGTGGGTAGATGCATCCTTCTCCCTACACATATTCAAATTATCATCCTTTGAGAAAATCTACCCCTTAGATAATCATCCAGCATCTTAGGGTCTATTTGTTCATAAATCCAAAATCAAAGAAAACCAAAAAAAAATCAAGTCAAGGACAATCCAAAAATCAAAAATCCAAAACAAATCCAAAAGTCCTACAAGTCTAGCATTCCCCTCAAGATTTCTCACAAGATCAAACATCCGCATCATCCATCTTTTACATCATTCCCATCATATCATCTTTGATCCTTGAAAGCATCCTAAAAATTCCCTTTTGTACCTAAATATATATCATTATAAAGAATTAGAGATTCATCTCCCATATTCTTGAAAGTGATCCTTATTTTATGGTGCAAACTAGATCCCAACATGAGGAACATGGAAGCTACCAAAGAAACATCTACTTCAAGCAACCTAAGCCAAACAAATTCTAAAATGAATCCCATGGGGTCAAGCAATCCTATAACGAACCTTCCTTCATCATCAAATCAACAAGAGGAAGCCCAAGTGGAGGATCTCACCAAAAAACCCTTCGGAATGTCACATGAGGAAATCACCGAAATGGTTCAAAATTGAGAAAATCATAAAATTATCAACATCATGATGAGGCTCAATCCATCACTATACATGCTTGAGTTAGCAAAGAAAGGAGCTAAACTCCCCTTTGATTTTGATCTAAGCACTATTGTGGAGCCATCTTTTGGGGTCATGCCCATAATCTAATCCACCATCCCCATCTCATCAACACCTCCATTCTAAAGCATCACTCAAAAGATCCTGCAAGTCACATCATCTATTGCTCCAATGCAACCCATTGTTAATAATGGAAGTGCATTTCTCAATGCAATACAAACACACCCCCTCGTAAATAATCAGGATTTGGATGAAAATACCATATTGGGAAAATCCATACCTCAAAACCCATTGCACCCATACGTCCCTCTCACTTTTCATGACCCAAACAATCCACCATCATCATTGTTTCGCGCAACACCCCAAACCACTCTCCCAATAACCTCACAAGGAGAGGGTGCAATATTTGAACCTAGGGGCATTTTTGACATTACACCATTTTCTCAAGAGGTTACCCCCTCAAATTTCTAGCACCTCCACCATTATAATCAATATCCACATCACCTCTTGGTTTAGGAATGCCTCCCTTACCAAGCATCAATCAACAAAATTAGGTCAACTCACCAAACATCAATCAAACTACCATATCAAATCCTCAAGGCTTGTCATCGATATCACAACAAAAAATGAAAACCACCACCATCACATCATCAACCACTCCCTTAACATCTCAAAACATGGTCTCTCAAGGACCAACCACATTAATCACACCATCTACCACTCAAATCCCAGCCATCAACATGACAACACCTCTCACCACCACAACAAGCACCATTCTAAATCCACCACCACCTCCACGATCTCAAAGCTCCAATACATCGAGCCAGTACAGTATGTTGTTGCAAGCCGCTTAGCAAGCTGCTTATCAAAAGGTATTCTTGCAAGTACAAAAAAAACAAGTCACGTAGCTAGCTGCTCAACAAGCCACACAATTAGCTACTCAACAAGCCGTGTAACTAGCTGCTCATCAAGCTGCACAACTAGCTGCTCAACAAGCTGTTCAAACTGTGAAGTTGCTCAAGCTTCCCAAATCACACAACAAGCACAATAGGCTGCACAAGCCCAAGCCTTATTATTACAACAACAACAGGCTGCTCAAGCAGCTCAAGTTGCACAAGCTGCATAGGAACAAGCACAAGCTCAAGCTCAAGCTCAAGCCCAAGCTCAAGCCCAAGCTCAAGCCCAAGCTCAAGCCCAAGCTCAAGCACATGCTCAATCCAAAGCCCAATATCAAGCACAAGAACAATATCTTCTACAACAACAATCCACCCAACATCAAACATATCAACAAGCGCTAAAGAAATATCAAGAACAATAGGAAGTATCCCAATTAGCAGCCCAACAACAAGCATTGTTGGTGCAACAAGTGCAATAGCAAACTCAACAACAGGACCAACAACAAGTGTTGTTGGTACAACAACAATTGCAAGCATACTTGGCTCAACAGAATATGCAAACATCATCCATCAACATACCAACAAATTCACCCATCCCATCAGCAAACAAACCACCTCAAAACACTTTCATCCTACCCCTTGATCCACAAAATGATGTAACAACACAAATCAAGTTGCTCTCGCAACAAGTGCTAGATCTTCAATCAGGGAAAACCACAAAAACTCCCAACAACTTGTTCCCTTATCCATTCGATAGGATCCTTGTAATGAAGCCATTTCCAAAGGGATTTGAGATCCTGAAGTTTGATAAGTACCATGGGATGGGAAACCCTAAAAATCACATCAAGGAGTTCTAAGTTCATTGCATGGAAGTCGCATATGACGATACCTATCTAATGTGACTATCTCCTAGGAGTTTGGCTGGACACACCATGGAATGGTTCTCTCGCCTACCTACAGGAATCAAAACATTTCAAGAAATCATAGATGCATTCATTAAAAACTATGCATGCAATATCACCATGGATGGCATTCTTGAAGAGCTATTAGCTTTGAAACAAGGTATGAATGAATCATTTACTTTATTCCTATAATGATGGTGATCCAAGGCCAATCAGAGCAAATGGGTCATGCCCAAGGAACAACAAGTGTGCACTATCATATCCAACCTTGACAGCCTCTTGGAATTCCATCTCAAGGTCCAAGGGATCACCACGTATGATCAATTGATTCCCAAGGCACTCAGCATCAAATGAGCCCTGATGACACAACCTAGAGGATCAACTTCATATCCTGAACAAAAGAATAATCGCCCACCCAACAATTACAATGATAAACCTCATTCATGGGAAAGAAACAAAAATTTTACCAATGATGGTGTCGTTGATGCCAAATTTTTCATCAATTCCCCTCGGCAAAACACACCCGCACCACAACAACAAATCAAAAATCATCATCCAAACAACCATCATGCGAACACAACAACACAACACCCAAACAATCAAGTGATTAATAATGTCGATGATCAAAGGGGACCGCGCTAGCAAAACAAGAACTTCACCAAGTGAAAGTACACTAACCTTAGGGAACCACTTGAAGTCATCATGAAGAAACTAATAAATGAAAACCTCATTGAGATTCCCATCTATGAGAACTACCAAGAACTAGATGTTAAACCTCCTTGGTACAATGAAAATTAGCTTTGTGATTTCCACAAAATCAAAGGGCACACCACTAATAGTTGCGTGATGTTAGAAAACCTAATCAAAGAATCATAAATGTGGAACAACCAACAAGAAATCAAAACCTCAAAATATACATGAATCTGATGCCAAACCACAACAATAAAGGGAGCAATAACACTGATAAGGGGAAAGGCACCTTCAAAATGTGAATCATGTGTATGAAACTGTTGTCACTTCCCTAGATGAACACTACAGAGTAGTCACTATCAAAGGAGCTCAGGCCGATTGTGGAGTCACCACAAGAGGAAAAAAAGTTACTATCGCAGGATCATCTCAACCAAATAGAACTTTCATGTCCAATTCAAGATCCATTCCCAATGGTTACAATGTCCTTTATATCAGCTAAAAAGAACACCAACACAAATATCCATCTTGGAGTTATTAAAAATCTCATCTGCCCACAACAAAATCCTTGAGAAAGCATTGGCTTCATCCACCATTCCCGCAAATCTTGGTGCAGAAAAATTCCAAGCTATGGTAAGAAATATCATTACACTGAATCTCCTTACATTCTCCAACCAATATTTTCCCACTCAACCATCTCACAACCATCCACTCCATTTAGAGGTCCTAGTGCAGAAAAGTAAAGTCAAGCGAGTTTTGGTGGATGGAGGTGTAGGCTTGAATATTTGTTCTCTCAGGCTCATTAAGCAGTTAAAAATCTTAGAGGATTCCATCGATAAAGGAAAAGGTATCACAATCAAAGCATATGATGATAAGGAAAGAGTGTCCCAAGGCATAATTAGAATCCCTATTCAAGTACGATCAGCTATCATGGAAACCACCTGTCAAGTCCTGGACCTTGACTTGCCTTATAACATTCTCCTAGGACGTCCATGGATCCATGCAATGCAAGCAGTACCATCAACTTTCTATCAATGTGTCAAATTCACATATGAAGGACAAGAGGTCACAATCCATGGAGATCCTGAACCATTGTCCTACTACAAGAACCTTGAGGAAAAATACTACAAAATCCCTCAAGTACCTAAAAATGATGCCCATCAACACCGTACATTGATCCAACCACTCTCGCCTCCACTTTTGCAATAGAGATACCTGTCACTCCTGCCATGCCCACCATCTCTGATATCAAAGTCATCATCCAGGAAAACGGTTGCAAAAACTATAAGATTCCCACAAGTTCTTTTGTTTTAGGAGAGTTACCACAATCTCCTAGATCACGAGGATGTTCGCAATCAAATGAAGCCTCCACTTCTCAAACATCCCATGAATATCCTAACTTTAGAAGTTGGGGAGATCTCAGCCAAGAAGTCATAGAGGAGGATCCATTTCATCTCCTATACCAAGATAATAGACTAGCGACCAATCTACGAATGGATGACAGAAGAAAAGGTTTGCAAATGATAATTGCAATGGGCTATGATAGAAACTAGAAAATTGGGAAAAATGACTATGGTCTTATAATACCCCTCATTCCTGAGATGCGAATGAGAAATCTTGGCCTCAGATGTACCCCTCTAAGTATAACCATACATGGACAAAGTCTCCTTGTTAGAGTAGTCAAGACTCCCCGACAACCAACACCAGTTGAACTTTGCTTACCTGTATCCATTGGCCATGTCATAGATAATTTCACTTTTGACATAACTAACATATGTAGTAGTAGTGACAATGAGGATACCACCCTTCACATGATTAGCACCCTATCTTATGAGTTTGAAAACCAAATCCATGAGATCTACCTAGTTTTTCCCTCAACTCATCAATTATGACCAACGAGGACCATCAATTCTTGACACATTCAAAATCGATGAGTCACTCTGAGAATTCATGAGATTGCGGGATAATATTATGTGTGGAGATCGTAAGGCAGGGTTCATCATTGAGCTAGATACACATGCATACTATGGGGAAATGATTGAATTCCTCAGTCACAAAAGTGAAAAACTGAGAATAATCTCTAAGTCCTTAAGTGAAAACCACACTGTGGCATTGTCTAACCCAAAAAATGTAAAAAGAAAGGATGCATCCAATGGTGAAAATCTCTCTGAGGCACCTAAGGATGGGGGATTCAATCTTCCTTTTAGAGCTCTCCATCAAAAAAATTGGCAGTCCTAGCAGAAAAGTGCAATCTAGTTAATCTAGGAACAGAGGAGACCCCGCACATCACATTCTATGCAGAATCGTTACTATTAGAGGAAAAAGGGCTCTTGGCAGCCTTCTTGAAAGAAAGATAAGTTAATTTTGCATGGAGCTATACAGACATGCGTGGGCTCGATCTAGAAATTATAGTTCATCATCTAGCTGTGTACCCTGAAGCGAAGCCTGTCCGACGAAAGCTTAGGAAAATGCACCCTTAGATTTCCCTGCTAGTTAAAATGGAACTAAAGAAGCTACTAGATGTAGGATTCATCTGACCAATAGATTATCTAGAATTGGTTTCAAACCTAGTTCCTATCTCAAAACTCGATGGGGTCATCAGAATTTGCACAGATTTTAGGGACTTAAACAAAGCATCTCCAAAAAATGATTTCCCATTGCCCAACATTGACATGATCATAGACATGATGGGGGGACACAAAGTGCTTTCCCTGATGGATCATTTTTTGGTATACAACCAAATAATGATTTCTAAAGAAGACCAACACAAAACAACCTTCACATGTCCATGGGGGACTTATTGCTAGAATACGATGCCATTTAGCTTGAAAAATGTTGGTGCTACATACCAAAGATCTATGACATTAATCTTCCATGACATGATTCACAATAATATCAAAGATTATGTTGATGATATACTAGCCAAATCCAAAAGGAGGAGGGATAACATAGCAACCCTAAGTACTATCTTTGACAAGCTGGAGGAATACAAGGTTTGATTAAATCCAAACAAGTGTGTCTTTGGCATACAATCAGGAAAGCTACTGGGTTACATAGTGTCAATGAGAGGTATTGAGGTAGACCCTACCAAGGTAAAATAAATTCTTGAAATGGAAGCACCCAAAACATTGAAACAATTGAGAGGTCTCTAGGGAAGGCTTCAATCCATCTGAAGGTTCATAGCACAGCTGGAAGATAAACAAAATCCATACTCTCACCTACTTCACAAGGGAGTAGCATACAAGTGGGATGATAAGTGTGAAGAAACCTTCAATAAGATCAAATAATATCTACTTACACCACTGATCCTTATGCCACTAATCCCTAGAAAATCATTGATCCTATATATGTCAGCAACAATAGCAGTCCTTGGAGCTCTCCTAGCTCAACACGATGGAAATGGGATAGAAAAGGCCATATATTATATCAGTAGAACATTGGTTGGGCATGAGTTAAATTACTCATTCATTGAAAATGTATGTCTAGCAGTCGTGTTTGCATCACCGAAATTCAGACATTATATGTTGGCATAAAAAATAAAACTCATCACCAAAATTGACCCCCTTAAGTATTTGCTATCAAAAGAAATGCTCACTAGAAGAATGGCCAAGTGTGTCATGATACTATTAGAGTATGACATAGAGTATTTGGAGCAGAAAGAAATAAAAGGCCAGGTCATAGAAGATCAGCTTGTAGAGGCCCCAATCTATTTGGAAAATCCACTTATATCAGAGTTTCCAGATGAATCCATCTTCAGCCTCAACATAGCTGATCATTGGGAACTATACTTTGATGGATCATACACACGACATGCATCAGGATCTAGTGTTTTGTTCATCACCTCACAGGGGGATTATATTCCTCAATCTTACAAACTAGCATTTTCTTGCACCAACAACATCACAGAATACAAGGCTTTAACCATAGGCCTTAGAATAGCAGTGCAATGGCACATCATGAACCTCAAAGTATATGGAGACTCCCAGTTGATAATAAACCAAGTGAATGGTGAATACTAGACTAAGGATGATAAGCTCACTCCATACAAAAAATTTGTGGAGACTCTCAAAGAATCATTCATCAAAATCACATTCAAGCAAATTCCTAGAACAAACAACAGAGCTACAAATGCCATGGAAATGATTGGGTCCTTACTGGATATCCCTTGTAATGTCCCAAAATATGAATTCTTGGCAGAGCAGCTTCTCGTGCCTACATTTGAGGTACTAGAATCAAATTTTTTGTGTGAAATCATTGGTCCCAGTGATCCCTAGTAGTATGATATTTATACCTACCTCCGAATAGATGTCTTACCTGCTAACTTACCCTCAAGCCTAAAAAGGACCTTTGTCAAGAAAGCATCTAGGTTTTTCATCTTAGGAAATACCTTATATCGTAGAAGTATAGAGGGAACCTTGTTACGATCTACCTCAACATTGACAAAGCCTTGACTACTCTAACTGAGGTACATACCAAGATTTGTGGTTTGCACTCAAGTGGAATAACCTTGGCTAAGAAACTGCTGAGGATGGGTTATTATTGGAACACTATGGAGAAAGAGGCACATGATTATGCCAAAAAGTGCTTACAATGTCAGCAACATGGGGATCTCATCCATGCTCCAGCTCAAGAACTTCATCCCAACATCACACCATGGCCCTTTTCACAGTGGGGGCTTGATCTTGTTGGGAAAATCACTCCCATCTCATCCAATGGCCACAAGTTCATCATAATCGCCACTGAATATTTTACCAGGTGGGTGGAAGCCATACCCATGACATATATAACCAGCAAGCAGATATCAAAGTTCATCCTGAACTATTTCATTTTCTACTATGGTGTCCCACAATCCATTATCTCAGATAATGAGACACCATTTATGAATCGGGATGTTTGCAACTTGTTTGAAAAATTCAAAATCCAACATCGCTTCTCCACCCCATACTATCCCCAAGGAAATGGCCAAGTAGAAGCCACAAATAAAACCATTTTAAAGATCCTCAAGAAAATAGTCAATGATGGAGGTTGTGATTGGAATCTGCATCTCAATCTCGCCCTCTGGGCCTATCGAACTAGCATCTACACAAACACTAGCACCACCCCATTCTCCTTGGTCTACGGATTAGAGTCAATACTCCCCATCGAGAAAGAGCTCCCCTCATTAAGAATATCATTGCAAAACCTCATATCAAATGAAGAATATCCTGTATCAAGACTGAATGAGCTAGAGTTACTGGATGAGTGACAGATAGAGGAACTAAATCACTTGTAGGTATATCAAAATTGACTTAAGCAAAGTTACAACAAGAAAATCAGAAGCAGAACATTCCAAGTCAGAGAACTACTACTAAAAGAGAATCCAAAGAACGTCCCAAATCCAAACAACAAAGGAAAATTTGAACCCAACTGGTTGGGACCATTTGTTATCACAACAAGCTATAAGTTAGGGCCATATCAGTTATCAACACCCAAAGGGGAACCTCTAGAAGAGCCCATGAACAACTCTCATCTCAAAAAAATTTATGCCTAATCTTTCAAGGTATAGAACCCAAAAAATTAAAAAAATCATAAAATGTCCTGAAAAAATGGTTACTTGGTGAAAACCTAGCAAATAGGCGTCTTGGTGACAACAAAAAAATCAAAAAAGCAAAAAATCAAAAAAAAATCAGAAAAAGGATAAAATATAGTAAATAGAAAAATCGTGCTCTGGTGAAAACCACTTCAGTGGCATTTTGGACGAGTACCTTGGTGAAAACCTAGAAAATAGGCACCTTGTGTAAATAAGAACTTTCCATCCAACAAGATCTTTATGGCTTGTTCTGCATCATCCATCCATTACATTTCGATCATCTATCACATTCAGATCTCCATCCATCACCCATCTGTTTGACATCTGCAACATAGTTGGTCCTGTGTTTGTATCATGATCCCTCCTAGTACTACTCGGCCCATCCTCAAGGTCAGTTTGTCTTGCCTTTATTGAGGTAGTCTATTGCATCACGCTGGGGGCATGTTCTCATCAGATCAAATTCGTGCATATTCTTGAAATCCTAAAATCTTAGAAAAAAAAAAAAGAAAAATCCAAAAAGCCGGAAACATCGGAATAAAAAAAATTCAAAAACATAAAAAAATCAGAAAATCCAAAAACATAAGAAAACAAAAAATCCAAAAACATTAGAAAATCACATAAATCCAAAAACATTCAAAACATATCAAAATCCAAAAATAGGTCAAAAAGTTAGTCAAAAAATCAAAAACAAAATCATCTTGTCAGACTGCGGGTCTCTAAGCCTTGAACATAGGAACGGTTGATCTATGATCATCCCCCAAGAGACTTAGGTCAGTCCTTTAAAATTCCATCATAATAAACTGACATTTCATCATGTATATCTTCATCTGTAAATTGGTCAAGTTGTTAGTCAAACTACATGGTCTCTATGTGTATAACTTAGGAAAGGCTAATCTGTTGATCAACCCCCGAGGACCCTAGGATAGGTCCTTTGGTTGGTCTCTTGGTCAAAATCTTAGAAAACCTCAAAACATTTGAAAATCAAAAATCAAAACATTTGAAAAATCTCAAAAGGTACCCAAAATAGCCTCAAAACATTTGAAAACTCTAAAAACATCCAAATATTTGAAAAATTCCATCCATCCTCATCTCGCTCTCACCCACAATAAACATCACTCATAATAAACAATCATCATCCTCAACCTTTGGTCAAATAGTCAGGAACAAGTCTAGCAGGTGAAAAGTAAAAACTCAAAATGTCAAGTCTCAGGTTTCAGTCAGTACATAAACAAGTTAGTCAACTCTTTGTGTGGATAGCCTATCATCCAATCGGTCCCATACCAAATCATTTGATATCATCATGTCCTAGGATGCATCCTTCCTACAATGGACATCAACATCAGGCATAACCATAGTTTAGTCTTGGCTAGCGGTATTGAAGAACATTAGCTTGTTTATTTACTTTATCTTTATTGATTTATCTTATTACACTCATTCCATGGACCTCTCGATAATGTCTAATCAAAATATTTAGAGCGATAGGAATGGGCCAATGATCATTATCTTTTTATCTACTATTCTTGTTGGATGTCTTTTGTAATATGACCTTGGTGAATACTTGCTTTATAAGGTGTGTATGGAAGGTGTTTTAGATATTTTGTCGACGACATAGGAAGGCTTGCCTTTCTATGTTTTGGTCCAAGATGTTTGAAGTACCTAAAGTGCATCCTAGTAAGGTTTATGTATGTCAGGTATGAACAAGGATACTCCTATCTGATTGTCAAGTCAAAGTCCATCACACTAAATACCACACCATCCTGGTTCTTAATACCTTGATGCATCGTATTTATGTGTGTTATCAAAAAAGAAGATAATTGGCCCTTTGAAAACCCCAACTCCATGGTAGATATTTATACATCATCATCATCTTTTTTCTTGTTGAAATATCTTCTCTCTTCTTCCATCTTACTTTTCACACTAACAAGGTACTATGATAGTTAATCATCATCATCATTAAATCTTGCATCCACAAATCATCAACACATTGCATATCATATCATATAGAAAACATGGATCATCTCCATATAATATAGATTTGTTATTCTAAGCATCTCATAAATCATTACATTACAATAATTTTGCATAAACATTTCATAAATCATCCCATATCATTATAAGCATCCAATGCATAATTAATCATAACAGGTATGTAAGCATTATAAACAATCCACCACATTAGGTGCATCCATATCACATATAATATCTCATTAAAGCATTCATTATGCCATCACATATGCATCACAAGGTCATCACTCACATATCATTTTGCATATACATCATAAATTATCATCATTGAACCCTTTTGCATAACATATCATTTCACATATAACATCACATGACATCATATAACATTGTCATAAGTGCATATCATACATGGAAAATCACATACATTCATCATTTCATAACTGCATATCATGATCATTGCATTTGCATCATCATCACCATCATAACAGAAAAAGATATCGAAAGAGAAATCATTTCATAGCATAAATTATCACATTTGCATCAAAATACATAAATCATCATATAGATTGCATCATACAACATCATAAAAAAGCATACATAAAAATCCATCCATAATCATCACAAATGCATATCACATGAGGCATAATATAGATATGTTAGTTGCATCACCATCACATAACGCATACATCATTAGAAAGAAATGAATCCATACATAATACCATAACATCATTGCATCGCATATAGAAATAGTAACATACATAATGCATATAGTAAAGATAGAACACATCATATCAAATCAAAATCATCATCTCATATATATCGTCAAAGGACTGTCATAGTACAAAATAATCAGATCACTGTACATGTGTATGTCAATAAGTACAAGGGCCCATCAGGCTATCAAAAATGAGCCCATAGGGTACAAAAGAATATCTCAGTCAAGAGGGTAGTCTAACCCTCATGCCTACTGCCCTCACCTCTATCATCATGACCCCCTGTCGGTCTGTGGCTAGTCCGCTACATAGAAAAATCTGGGACCCAGGCTGCTCTAGGTACGACCTCATGATAATGCATCTGATAATAATTTTCCTCCTAGATAGCCTCCCTATATGAGCGAAGTGACACTGTGTTTCGAGAGGACGAAGCTGCAATGCTCTCTAGCTACTATCTATGACCCATCTCTATGGCCACCTATAGCTCTGTGGCCTACCTCTGAAGAATCACATGATCTCTCTCAGCCCAAGCCTTATCCCTCTGTACTGTCAAGGCCTAAACGTGGGCTTGCAACTGTAATATCAAGATGTCTCTTGGATTCAGTTGACCCGCTGGCTGTACTGGCATAGGCTAAATGTGACGCTGGTCCTCACCTTTGTCTTGTGGTGGTGTAGCAATCTAATCCTAATGCCCCTCCGGCCCCTAATCCTGGTCATGCATGTGGACATCAGCATGAGGCTGATCAACCTGAACCCTAGCTGGCTGATCCCTCGTTGCCTGATCCTTGGCTACCTAGCTCTGTACTGCCTGATCCTGTGTTAGTTGTACTACAGGAGGACCACCATCTCCTCATCCTCAACCTACCCCTCTACCCCTGGCTCTTTTTTGAAATGAGGGTGCATCTAGAATTGTCAAATGTAGAGATGGTTAGAACCAATCTCTGTAAGCCTGTGTCACCCGTGGATCCACAGCTCCCTAATCATATGCCCATGGTTAGGCTGCCAGCTATCTAAAACTGTCCACTACCTCAGAGGCAGGAATGTATCACCCCTAGGCACTCTACGATATTGTGTGAAAAAAAATGGCCACATAATCATCGTCTGGCCTATCTTGTACCTCCCCAAACTGACGTTGAACTCGTCTGGGCAGATATCGCTCAATCTTGGTGTGCTCCTACCCCTGCATGAACCAATCCTGGTAGTCAAAGAAAAAATCCTATACATTATCGGCCCATCCGGGCTGACCAAGGTATGGGCACCATATAAACACTGTCATCTTGTCGATGACCCTCCTCCAGTGAGGGATCCCATGCTCGCTTGTGCGTGTAAAGGACACACCACCCCTGCAGTGCCAAACCATTAGATCATCGGGCCTGAATGGCACTGTAACAACTCGTGGCCGAAGGATGGAGGTATGCTCCCATGCCCACATGTGAAGAAGCATGACACCTGCACCAATTTCCCTATCGTCCAAATATGCATACTCATGTAAATCCCTATAAAGGGAGGCAAGAAGAACTGGACCCCATGCAAAATGGACTGGCTTGTCACGAACCATCTACTCCCAGCAAAGACCCTAGTCGGGTCTGAAATACCGGCCTCGTTGATCTAGGGCAACAAGACCTGAAATGATAGAAACTATCACTAGACAAAATGGTGATGTGAGCAAGTGATGACACTCCAACTCTATCTGGTCCTCACAAAACATGATCTCATCTATGGCTAGGACTGCATGGCAAGCATCCCATCTAATATCCATCTCATGAATAACTTGCCGACCATGTATGGGAAATCTAAGGATGCACCACACATCCTCCAAGGTAATGGTGACCTCACCGGTGGGAAGATGAAAGGACGTCTCACTATGCCATCTCTTGGCAAGTATAGACATCATGCCAAGGTGGGTCCACAAAGTTGCTGCGTAGGCAATGTGCCATAGCCCCATCTCTCGAAGTCGGTCCTACTCCCTATTAGTCAGATCTCACAAGTAACCGAATATCTCCCGCAATTTGTGCTCTTGAGAATAGAGCTCCCTCAATGCCTCCTACATTAGGAAAGGTCACCATGTTAAAATCATCACGAAAATTCATCTCTAACGTTTAAAAAACTAGCCTAGCATTGCAAACTATGAAGGTGTCGTAGTTTAAAATTTGCAAACAGTGACGATGGCATCTTCAAATCTCAAACTACACCGCGGTGGTGCACTTTGCTTGAGCATCCCAAACCCTAATTTTAAAGTCCGTTGTGACATCGGAGTTTAAAAGTCTAACACTCCATTTCACATAGGTGTCATAGTTTGAGGAATCTTTTCAAACTCCAAACTCCACCATGACGGTCCATCTAGTGATGGAAGTTAAGTTTGGAGGAGCAAGCAGTGTAGTTTGAAATTTGAGTGGTGCTATATAGCACCGCTGCAAATGACCTAGTTCTAAATGCATTAAATGAACACGAAAAATAAAAAATGAAGCTCAAGTAACGATCACATACCGGTGCCCCAATGTCGGGAGGTCACTAGTACATCTGTACTCGGTTAGAGATATGCAATGGGAGCTGTCGTTGCGCCATCTCGTTAGGGTATCAAGGCTCGAATCTTAGAATCGTCAAAGGCTAAGTGTGAAAATGAATTGAAAGTGGCCTTCTAAGGCCTATTTAAGCCTATCTTTGACCCTGTTTAGCTATCCAGGAGAGGTCTAGGTCACCAGAACCCATTTTCATCCATCTGAAGGTCATTTTACACCATTTTTTGGCATCTTACCTCATTTTATGACCTTTGGGACCCCTTTTGGACATGTCAACCACCTTGTCCTCTTTTTTTGCGAGATCTCCAAAAAAATGGAATTTTCATTATATCTCTCGAGCGGGCAATATATCGGCATATTTCCTTCACCGAGGCAATACTGGGGCAATTTTTAAAAATTAGAAAATTTTTGACTTTTGATTGAGATCATTTATTCTTTGAATCAGGGCAGCGAGTGCACTACTTCAAAGAGGGGCAAAATGTAGACACGTAGAATGTACTGATTGGCATTGTACATCTGATCCTGACTACTAGCATCGTTTAATCCTAAATCATCCATCAGTCTAACCATTTAATTAGATACCCTTATTTGGTTAAATTCATTAATTTTCCTCCCTTAATTAAATAAATCATTTTATCTAATTAAGTCATTCTTTTTTGTTAATTAAATCAATCAACCTGATATAATTATCTCTATTTAATTAAATAATTCATTTTATTTGAATAAATTTCGAAAGTCATCCTATTAAACTAAATAAATTAAAACCTTATTTAGTTTAATCTAACTTCATCTCCTTAGTTAAATAAATAAAAAATATTTATTTAACTATCTCTAAAATCATATTCATCTCATATTTGATTTAAATAAATCCACAAATTTAAGTCAAATTTATCACATCAGATAATCTCTCATTAAATCAATTAACCTTGATTAATTTAATCTCCTCACATGTCCCATCCTCTAGTTTTTCCCACTTGCACATGAAAATAGATTTAATTGATTTATTATATCTCCATTTTCCATCAAAAGGCATAATAAAGGAATCTTCCCTCAATTTGAATTCAAAATCTAAGTGGACTTTGTCCTTCCAACAAGGCATTTACTCCAACCTAATGAGTCTTTTTTCCTTGAGCCAAGTGACATTCAATGCATTTTTCCTTCCCTCTTACATGTCATTTCAACAAATTCAAAATTCAAATATGTGCATTTATTGAAACATTCTTCAAAACTTGCACATCCTTCATCCATTCTCATATTGACAAGTGGCATCTTTCCATTGGTTGATTCTTAGTCCCACATTGCTCTCTTTTTGGAATTCTTCCATCTCAAAATTGTATAAATAAGAGGTCTCATTCATCATTCTATCATCCACAATTCATGCAAAGTTTTTATACTCAAATCCATAGCAACTTATTATCAATTTCATCCAAGCATAGTTAGGCTTTTTACAGATTTTCAACATGGAGCTCCATTGAAGTCATCACTACAAGCATCCATCCTTCATAAAGCATCTTCATCACATCATTAGCGTTGGGAAAGGGCCAATTTTTACATCAAATTGGAACCAACTCACTCAAGAGATTGAGAGTTTGCATTGTTTTAGAATATGATTTGATATTTTGTTTTAAGTTTGTTGTGTTATTCACTTCATTCCTCTTCTTTTGCATTCAAATGAATTTCTTGAGGAATCATGATTTTAACCATGTATTTGATCTAATATATTGATTGTTTGTTGTGTTTGTGCGGGTTGGAAACTGTGGTTCACAACTGGTAAAACTATTTTATGCAAACTATAATCAGTTTTTTTTTTTTTAAGATCTGTGAGCATATGATTGCCCTAGTTAAGGATTGAAGTATTTGTTTTGAAGAGGATTGTTTTGGAAAAGTATGGTATTTGGCAATTTTCAACCTCCTATTCGAATATTTTTTGACAAGAATTATGATAATCGGGCTCTTAGAATGAAATTAACATTTGATTCATATGGTTTGTGGTAATTTGAAACAACCTATATGTGAGCTTGTGGTAATCTGAAACCACCTATATGTGAGAGATTTGAAACTGTAAAAGTCTATCAATGTAATGGTGTTTGGTTAAAGAGTTGAAGCTCTGATGGTTCATGTAATGTTTTTTTTTATGAATACAAATTGTAATTTATGTTTCTTTATTTGCTCCCTTGGAGATCGTCAAAAAGAGATCAAAGAGAAGAATCAGTGAAAGGGATAGCAACATCTATTGAAGGAGAAATTGTGAAAGGAAGAGTGAAGGCACATGAAGTTATTGAATGAAGATTTGAAGGACTGCCGCAACAGTTGAACAAAGACAAAGGCACAGGCATGAAAATCATCAAGAAGACAAAGAAAAGGATTTGAAGATGTCTAAAGACTTGGTTGCAACCAGATGACAAATAAGAGAAAGCATGACAACAGTCAATGGCAAATGAACAACAAAAGAATTGGAGAACACCGCTCCATTCATGGTAGAAATTAAGGAGGAGTGTTGGCGAGTAATTTCTCCCACGTGGTCAAACTTGTGTAGAAACTTTTCCCACCGACCATTCTGGAGAGTTCTCACCGACCATGGCAATTTGCATATGATTTTACTGTTCTGTATTCTGGAAAATTGCAAAGACCTCTATAAATAGAGGCAGATGTAATCATTTTATTCATGCAATAGAAATTGCTTCCTCTGTCCACCTTCACAGACTGATTTCTAACAGGGTAATGGTTTTGTTAGTCTTATCAGCATAAATAATTAAAATGTTAAAATTTCTTTTTCTTTTTAACCTATTTTAAATAAAAAGAAAAGAAAAGATAGGCGTTAAAAATGGAGATGGCACACTGCAAATCAAATGAGGGAATACAAAAAGACCATGGAGCCAAAGGAAAAAAAGTAAGACCAGGAAGAATAGAGGAGGTCGCAGCCAGCAGGAATAGAATATTCTGTCTAAAGTGAATATTAAAAAGGCACAGATAAAATGAAAGATTAGAGAGGCTGCAAAGTGGGATAGGGGCGGTAGGAAGGAGGAGAGATAGGGGATTGTGTATGAGATAGGGAGAAAATGAATACAGAGAATTAGAGCTAATGGGGGGCGTGCCTGAAAAAGGACCCTCGCAAATTTCAAAGTGCAGGTAAAGGTTGATAGGGGGTGGCTGAATAAAAGAGACCTTTAAAATGGACAAAACTAAAATGCTGATTTGTAGCGACATGAGAGAAAGAGGAAATTAAAAATGGGCAGCGATAGGAAAAAGGCCTGCGCAAGGAGGGAAATAAAACGATTAATATATTTTGTCCTGAATAAGCATATAGGTTGTGCCAGGAAATTTAGAAGATAATTTAATTGAAAACCACAACTTGTAGCAAGAAAAAGGAGAGAATGTTGCATCATATATTTTAGATGAAAGTTATATTTTATTGTTCTATATTTTTCAAATTTGTTAAACAATGAAAGTTGATTGATAATTATTTTTAAGATTGTACAAATAAAAAACCAATTTATCTAAATTCTTTCTTATTAAATTAATTATATGAATAATATTTCAATGAACAAATCTATTATTAAATTTTATCAAAATATATTAAGATCAAAAATATTAGACCATATGAAATATGGAAAAAGTTAAATTTTATTTTTTAGACTTAATCAAATTTACTAAATAATGATAGGTGATTGAAAGCAATGTATTTAATTTTATGAAGGAAAATTTAATTAATTCATTTAAATAATACTACGTCCATCATTTATCTAACATTAATCTATTAAAAATATCAAAATATATCAATAGTTAAAATTGAATATTACATATAATTTTTTTAAACATTCACAATCTATTATTTAAAACAATCAAATTTATTACATCAACCATTTTTTTAGGTTATATAAATAAAAGTGTAACCAATTTATTTGTTATTGAATACATAAATAAGTGTTACTAACCAATCTTTTAAAATAAGTGAGTATGGACATTAAATTGATTAAGAAACAATATATGAAGACAAGATTATTTGGTTTTGGTTAACGTGAATGGTCCTTGATTTAAGATGGTTTTAATATGATGAATCTGTTAATCTTTGATTAGGGATTTTAATTTATATTTTCATTTATAATTTTACGGATGATAGATTAATTATCTTGTAATTAAAGTACATAATATATTTCAATGGAGCTTTACTACACATTATGGTTTAATATAGATTATATTTAGTATCCTAAATATCTATTTAGCCAAGTTTGTAAGTTACATTCCAAAAGCCAAATGGGATATAAGGGGGTGTGGTGTTATAAATTCATTGAGAAAGTGAATTAGATGGACTAAGGAAAATAATTAAACCATAGTGAATGAACAATCAAATTCAAGAAGGAAAAAATTAAAGGAAACATGTTAGTAACTTCAATGTGAGCACACGCATGTAAGGGAATCATAAATTAGAAACTAGATCTTCAAAAGGAGTTTGAAATATTATTTAGAGGATGGATGGTGAGGATTTAATTCATTTATTTTTATTTAATATGATTTTTAAAGAAATAAAATTTATTTCATTTCATTTTAGACTTGGTAAATTATAATGGAAATGATTAATAATTGGAAGGTATTTTTTATTGTTAGATTAAAAAATGTTTAATAAATTTATTTTATGTTGAGTATTAGAATGTAATAATGAATAAATGTATTTAATATTGATCAAAATATATTACATTTTAAATTTTAAATTTTCCATCAAAAATTTGGAGAAATAATTATATTATATTATTTTAAATTTAATTGAAACTTGGGTTTTATTAAAAAAGAAGGGCTTAGGGCCCTACTCACATATAGCAACATGAAATAGGCCTCATGGCTAGCATATCCAACCCAAAAAAAGTAGCCAAATTAAAACAAGCCTCACGGCGAATAGAAAAATCTAATAGGCAACCCACACAACTACAAATAACAACCTTCAACAACAACCACCCAATGGTTGGACAAGACTACACGTACTTCAAACCATTACATGTTGGTTTGAATGGGACCTAAAACCCAAACCATCAAAAATTAAAGTAGGCCTCAGGACCAGTAGAATAGGCCAACAGACCACCCACAAAGCTGCAAAACAACAACCTTCAATAACAACCATTGCAAGGGTGGGAAAGACTACCTATAATTCAAACCAATAAATGTACATCTTAATGAGACCTAAAACCCAAACCACCAATACTTTACCATGTTTAGAAAATATGAGCCCATCAACACTCCCTGAGACAACCATCCCATAACAAACCTATCACTGAGAGAACCAAATTTCATAGCCTTAAACAATAATAAAATTTATGTAATAGACAACCCCATTGTCTATCTTTCCTCTCCACTCTTATAGGAAAAGTTACCAAGATTAACCTATCCAAAACAACAAAGAATCTCCATCATACACAAACTCCACCTCCATAGGAGTTGCCTTCATCTCAATAGGAGCTACAAGGTAGAAAACCTGTTGAAGAAGCATGAGCAACCCACTACACTTTGAGAACCATATTCCACCTCGATAGGAGAGGTACCCACCTCAAAAGGAGAGGTCTCCATCTCAATAGTAGACTCAATGTAAAGAGTCAAAATGATTGCAAACACTCCTACCAAGAGAGTAAACTTGGAAACCATGGGCAATAAAAGCACCTAAGCTATCAAAATGAACATTGTGTGTAGACCAACCAAAAAGGAATACATGAATCATGGAAGTCCACATAACCCTTGAAGATCATTATAAAACCATCCACAAAAGGATTAAGAATTCCATAAAATAGGACATCAAAGGCTTCCTCATATGACAAGTTCAGTTTTTCCTAAAGAACATCCAACACAACCCCAACTAGAGACAAAACTACCACTACTTCAGAAAAAGTAACACAAAGATTAGAAAAATCCAAACCTCCAGGGATAGAAAAGTAGAACAATAGACATAAATACTGCTGAACATATAACCCATAATAAAAACATACTTGAAAGCTCCAAAGTCGAAGGAAAGCATCTTTGAAATAGGGTATAGTCCCCTCCACCCATCAAGGGAAACCAAGACATTTATAGGATGGAAAGAGTACAAACATAAAACAACAACAATCACCACATCGATAGTAGTAAAAAAAAAGATAGAAATGATAATGAAAGTAGGACACCTCCATAAGAGCCTGAGCACCAAAGGGAAGAACCGACTAATCAAAAAATAGTCCATCAAAATGAGTATTCAAGAGACCACAAGAAAATACTCAATAGAATCATTGAAACCCATAGAGAAAAAGGTGTGTAGATTGAAGATACTAGAGTAGCAAAACCAAACCCCTAACACATTAAGGGACTTGTAGAACATAGTAATCAAAATACCCACAATGTTATCTTTGCCCCAAAAGAGAGATGAAACAAATGATAAGAATGAACATTTCTAGGTTGAAGTAGAGCAACAAGATGAATAGAGCTAAAAAAAATCCATAGCTGCAAGCGACTAAAGCACTTGAAAGGGCCAAACTCACCAGAAGCAAGCAAAAACTTGAGATAAGATTCAATCCCCAACTTCCTATCAAGGACTAAGTCAAGGTATTTGACAATATCTATTGCCATGGAAGGAGATGGGACAACCATATCCAAACTCAAATCCAAAAATTGAGAAGCCAACACCATTTCCACACTTGAAACTCCCTCCACGTGTAAAAAATACAAATTTAAAACTACGGAGCAAAGCTAAGAACATGCGAGAAGGAATAAATCTTCTAAAAAACCTAAGACATCCCCAACTGATTGAGGTAGTGAAACCAGTCAGGGGTAACTAAGAAAAACTATAAAAAATATAGCACATCAACAACTAAAACAACCTAAGAAGGTGTAAATGTTATGTGGTCTCACAACACTCCCTAAGACTGAGAAGACTTGGGGGCCCAAGTGAAAAAATATAACTCTTATGGCGGGAGCTAACTAATTGGAAGATCACCAAAAGTGAAGAAAGGAAGAGAAATCTTTGATAAAAAGAAGTACTTTGTATTGTGAGTGTTTCGTATACCAGGCAATGGGTACCAAAAACACATAAAAGGAAAAAGGTAATGTGAAGTTCAAAGTGAAAGGCTCTGGTTCAATAAGAGTAAGTCTGGTATAATGGAGACTGGTATAATGGAGTTCTGGTATAATTAAGGTTTGAGAAAGTAAGTGGGTAAATGGAATACTAGGTACCGAGTACTAGGTTGCATTGTGAGATAAAATGTTAAAATTTTAGATTTGTCGAATGATCCTGGTAATCCGGTATATGTACAAGGATTCATGATATGCATTTTGAAAGATGTGTTAATTATGGAATTTTTGTACTAACATTTGAATAATGGTTTTAATTACATTAGATGTTATAATATGTTTTTTTTTAAAAAAGAATAGGATTTTAATATATGGAATTTGTGATTGCAGGAGATATCGCTTGTGATGCAAAGCTCGAGTATGGACGATCAAAAAATTGTATTGGAAAAAAAATTAATGTTAAATTACAAAGTTCAATGATGCACTTAAGGAGCTCATGCTAGAGCAGAGTTCGTTGCACAGATGTGCAAGTTATCGAAAGAGTGAGATGCTGGAGTTCAGGCATGTAGTAATAAGTGTATCTATTCTGGGGTATGTGCAGGATCATGATGGGCCAAAAAGTGGCAATATGATGGGTATGTGGCTGATGACTTTTCTTTTACCCAAAATTGAAGAAACGAAAAGGGTTTTTAAAGGAGATTCTCACCTCTCCACCAATATAAATTATGCTTTACTTTGAATTTAATAAGTAATTATTATTCATTTTCTATTCAAATTACGACTAAAGTCTGATTGATAGATTGATTGAAAAAATCTATAGCTTTCAAATGGTATCACATTTTTTGAATCCAAAAAAATCATACTATAGGATTAAAAATAATAATAATAATGAATTTCATGAAGTTTTGACCAAGTTAAGGTGGTGGACATAAATTTTTATATTTTTAAAAGTTGTAATAAAATTTCATAATTAATTATTTACTTGGAAAAATTACAAAAAATATGCATCACATCGGGACATGAGTCCTTTACTTCTATCTAAAATATTATAAAAAAATATTATCATTTTATTGTGGTTAGGGTGGTTAGACAGACACTTCTTATTTTTTCCTTGAAATTTAAGTACTCTGCATTGAAATTTAAAATTTTCAGCAAATAGAATTTTTCTTTTTTAAACAAACCTAGTAGTTTAGAAACTACATTCAATTTTCTACAAATTCTATTCTTACATATTTTTGAAATAATATAGATAACTTATTCAAATTTCTATGTGAAGTTTCCTAACTATGATTTTTCTAATTTTTTTGCCACTTAAGGGCCTATTTTTTTCATGATGATCCTGCACATACCCTTCGGGAGTAATTTATTCCTCGAATGTTCAAATTGAGGAACCTAAGATATAGAACTTCAACTTCCACTTGATCACTCCATTATAATGGGAGGCTCCTATATATCTTTGTTTACATATCTTTGTTCGATTTTAGAAGGAATCTTGACAAAGATGAAAAAGTAGAACCCAAAGAGCTTCAATGAGTAATTGGAGTTGACTTCCATTGACTTCAATTGCAATTCTCCTATTGGTCACAATATTCCAGGTGCCTTGATGAGAGTGGTCCCTTAGATTCCCTCTCATGTAGTTGTCTTATCCTATCTGAGCCTTGTGTTCTATAAGAGGCCAAAGGATGCTTCATTTTTATTTTAAGTTTGGAACTTACAGATGTTGGAGGAGCATAAACATTTTTTAAGTTTTGTTCTTTTTTCCTATTTTCTAAACCATTGTGGCATAATACTTTGTATGCACATAGAAATTAATTGATATCAGAGCTTTATGGATAGCTACCTATCTCAGTATCTTTTGTAGCTAGTTTTGTAAGTTTGGCCGAAAAAGATTGTATGTTGTGCCATTTAAGGGTGCATATAGAACCTACTTGGTGTCCATAAATGAAACCCTCTCTTTAAAAACTTGCACCATTGTATACGTAGTTGTGAAGCAATCTGGTGAAATATAAAGTGGTTTGCTCTATTTTGATCAATTCTTTGGGGAATCCATGGAGAATAACTGGGAGAAACTTTTATTTTTTAGTATTTTTTATACTTTGTTTTAGAATAGATGTTTAATATTTTTGAAAATTTTCCAAAAAATATAAATGAATGGAAAGAATTATGTTGAAAATATTTTATTTTCCATGAAGTTGTTCAATGCTTAATGCTAAATCTACTTAAGTGATATCAAGGAATTTGTGATGCTTCATGAAATATTATGTCAAATCTTTTGGTTTCATGATATTCAAATTCATTAATTCAATTTGAGATGTTATCTAAAATGTTAAAAGAATAACCATATTCCTCCTTGAGATTAACAAAAAATGTCACATCATTACCTGAGAGCAACCCCAGTGCAACCATGACCTGGTTATCAGAGACTTGGGATTGAACAAAAGCCAATCTTTGTCCTATGAATGTAGAATTTACCTTTAGGTTGTCTTTGTTTTATATCTTTCAAGAAGGATAGGCTCTTCGTGGTCTTGTCTATGGAGATTTTATTCAAATTTTTTACTGCAAGTGAAACCGTCATCAATAGGACTTGGTGCTAGAAGGAGGGCGGGCTCCAACACATCTCTCTTGTCTCTTTGATATTTTAGGTTTCATCCTTTGGAATTGGACAATTATGCTTTGAAATGTTATTTTTAAATTTGGCAAGAAGCTTGTAAATGAGAAATTGAATGCAAGTTGGTTTTCATTGTGGAGGTTGGAAAATTTTGTAAAATCCTTAATCAAAAACTGCATCCTTTAAGTTTGTTTACTTTTGGAAGAGTCATCGAGTGTAGAATTCATGATACAACTGATCACGGTGAACTTGAGTGTGAAATTTTTGTATCTTGGGTAAGTTTGGCCATAAATGGAGCAATTCCATTAACGGAAGAAGTTTTAACTACTAAAAGATAGGGATTATTAACGACAAAATTTTGTTTCCCTAGTGGAGATAGAAATATTAAAAAATTAACCAATAAACCAAAATAGTTAGAAAACTGTGATTATTTTAATGAAAATTCTAACACTTTGTAGGGGAATATGCGAGAATGTCAAGATTTAGAGATATTTCATCACAAATGAGGAAAATACATAGATGAATCATCATTCCTTGTATATGTGGAAAACACAGATAATGAGATAGAGCAGGAAAATTGAGCAGGAAACACATGTATTGTGCTTCAAGCTGAGAATTCATCAACTATAAAAAGACATTTTCCTGACTTTTTACAAGATACAAAATATCAAGGTTTTACTTTTTCTCTTTCTGATAGCAATATAAATAGTGATATATCTTGGTCTAACAAAATGCAAAGTGAAGACAAGGCCGAATATATGAAAGTTTTCAAAAGAGAAGGAAACAAAGAAATGAATGCAGTCGTTCATGGAAATGGACCATGGCTGGGAGAAGGTACACTATTGTTGCATCAAACGAAATGTGTGCAACTAGTCTCTAATGAGATCATTTTCATACATTTGAGCCAAATTTTGGGTAAGTACACCTTTGAATTTATGGTGTTTAAATGCAAAAAATTTAAGATAATATATTCCATTATTATGGTAGAATATTGAAAATTTTGATAAGAGAATTTAAAGAAAAATCTACTATAATTTGTACTAAAACTGTAAAGGAAATAGTCATGGAAATTGAAATAAATTGCTTCATTAGGGTTAAACTTTTGTGATATTAGAGTTAAGGTAGTTAGGGTTAGTTTAGTTTAGTTTCTAGTTTTTAGTTTTTTAGTTTTTTTTTATGGGTTTTTCTTTGTGTTTGTTTTTCTTTTCTTGCTTTGTTCTATTTTTTTCTTCTTTTGCTTGGCCTCTACATTAGAAAATTTTGCTTAAATTTATCTTACACATGAGAGTGAAATTCAAACATTTTGTAAAACTAAATTGGAAATGAAATAATAAAGTCATGAATAGTAAAACATGTTTTTTTTAAAAGATGCCAAAAAAGATATATATATATATATATGTGTGTGTGTGTGTGTGTGTGTGTGTGTGTGTGTGTGTGTGTGTGTGTGTGTGTGTCGCGTATATACATCATATATCAAAATCCTCATTCAAAAAATAAAAAAATGATTCAAAAAGAAAAGTGAGCAAGGTTGTGGATGATAGTAGCCATTCAGTCGATCTAGGACACCTCTTATATTAGGGCTAAATACCCTATGTAGGTGAGTTCTCAGTGAGTTTCAAAATATTTGATATGGAGATCAATAAGAAAGGGTCGAAGTGGAACCACTTCCCCGTGTTCCATGAACTGAGGAATATCATTCATGGAGGGAATCTTGATGGTCAGATGTGCAACAGCTAAGATGGTATCTAGATTCTCCTAGAATTCAGGCTTCACTATCAAGTTGGTAGCAGTGCAAATGTTTTTAATAGGTAGCTGAATGTCCAGAAGTGATGCTACAAAGTGAGAAGCTATGTCAAAGTAAAAAGAAAAGTAGCGGCTGGACACAACATATCTTTCCCCAAGGACTAAGCATAAGTTTGGCACAATGAAACTAGAAATCCTAATGATAAAGACCTTTTCAAGCCTTTGTGGTGTGATGCTTCCAAAGAAAACATTCTTTCTACAAGAACAACCTAAGAAAATTGGAGTATACATGGCTAAGAAGCAAATGCAAAAACCCAAAATAGAACAAAATTACATAAAATAAAATAAAAGAGAGAGGAAGAAAAGAGAAGTGTGGAGAATTCAAGAAGAAATGCAGAATTTATAGAGAGTCATAAGCAGAGTTGCAGTACATAGTTTCCTTGAGTAATTTTTTTTGAGAATCGTATGCAAGGTGGTAGTTGAAAAATAATCTTCAGAATAAAAGGTTAAATCAAATTAATTCTTTACACATATCTGGTGAAATTTCTTCAAATTTGAGTTGTACGAAGATTTTGAATCAAGCAAGTTGGAGATTTTTAAATTAATAGTGTTCATTTCAAAAATAAAAAAAATTCATATTAATTATGGAGGTGCTATGTGTGCAGACTATATAGGACAATGAGGCCAGCGAGGCAATACACATCATCACCTGTGTAAGTTGGAAAGATAATACGTGTTGAGTAAGGTGTGAGAATTTAATGCAAAAGAAATGTGATCATGTTTGAAGGTAATCATGATATTTTGATCCATTAATGAAGTGCAGTGTCGTCAAGTCGACATAGTTAGCAGAAGTTTTAGAAGTTTCTATAAAATTTAATTGGAAGGGTGGTAACTAATGTTTCTAAATTTAGATTTAAATTTTGTGATTAAGTTGTCTATTGCTAAATTATAATTTATGCATATTTTCTAACATATAGAAAACTACAATTAGCTAGGATTTGGCATAATTATTGAAATTTAGCTTGAAACACACACTTACATGGAATCATTAAATAAGTTTTTTGGAAGTAGTAAATTGATGAAGGGATTTACATTGAATGAAAAATAAAAAAGCAACCTTCACTACCATTGTAATTCCCACCCTAATACTAGTGCTTCTATGCTTGCAAGTTGATAAAAGAGCTATTATTGCAATATCAAAAGTGAAAATGAGCTATCATTGCTATATCATAAAAAAAATTAAAAAAAAATGATATCAACTCTTTAGGCTATTCAAATAACTCTACTGGGGCTATGGATGTCTAACCGATAGTAGATCTATGTTTGGGGGAATTACGGAGATAACCTTGTCAGAGCTATGGACGCTTGACTAGCAGCAAGGCTCTATCCCCTGTTGGATTTGGAGGATTACTATATTATGTAGTTCAATGTTAATGAATTGATTCTTTTTACTACGTTCCAAAAACCGAAATTAATCATAGCACACACAGATGTTCTCTGATGGAGTTTTATTTTTTATGAAAAAATATAGGTAAAGGTAGAAGTTATTTTTAAAAAATATGTATAAGTTTTAATCTACAACTAGTGATTTGATTCCAAGTTTGGTTTTAATTTGGTTTTATTGGTTGCAATTTGTTGTGTGGTCTCACAACATGCCCCAAGACTAAAAAGACTTGGGGTCCCAAGTGAAAAAATATAACTCTTATGGTAGGAGCTAACTAATTGGAAGATCACCAGAAGTGAAGGAAGAAAAATCTTTGATAAAAAGTACTTTGTATTGTAAATGTTTCATATACCGGGTACTGGGTATCAAAAACACAAAAAAGGTGAAAGGTAATGTGAAGTTCAAAGTGAAAGGCTCTGGTCTTGTAAGAGTAAGTCTAGTATAATGGAGTTTGGTATAATGGAGTTTCGGTATAACCAAGGTCTGGGAAAGTAAGTGTGTAAAGCTGAATAATGGAATTTTTGTACTAACATTTGAAAAATGGTTTTATTTACATGAGATGCTATAATATGTTTTTTTTTTAAATTTTAATAAGGGATTTAATATATGGAGTTTGTGATTGCAGGAGATATTGATTGTGATGCAAAGCTCGAGTATGGATGGTCAGACAAATTGTATTTTCAAACAAACCTAATGTTATTACCAGGTTCAATGATGCACTTAAGGAGCTCATGCTGGAACAGAGTTCATTTCACAAATGTGCTAGTTACTAGAATACTAGGATGCTAGATTTCAAGAATGTAGTAATAAGTGTATCTATTCTAGGAGTAATTTATTCCTAGAATTTTCAAATTAAGGAACCTGAGATATAGGTGTTTGACTTCCACCTGATCACTCTGTTATAATGGGAGGCTCCTATATATCTTTGTTTGGATAGATTTGTTAGATTTCAAAAGGAATCTTGACAAAGATGAAAAAGTAGAACCCGAAGATCTTCAACAAGTAATTGGAGTTGAATTCCATTGAATTCAATTGCAATTCTCCTATTGGTCACAATATTTCATGTTCCTTGATGAGATTCGTCCCTTAGTTTTCCTCTCATGTAGTTGTCTTATCCTATCTAAAACTTTTGTTCTATAAAAGGCTAGAGGATGCTTCATTTTTATTTTAAGTTTGGAACTTGTGGATATCAGAGGAGCATAAACATTTTCTATGTTTTGTTCTTTTTTCCTATTTTTTGAACCATTATGGTGTAAAACATCATATGCACATAGAAATTAATTAATATTAGAGTTTTATGGATAGCTACCTATCTTAGTATCTTTTGTAGCTGGTTTTGTAAGTTCAGTCAAACAAGACTATATGTTGTGTCGTTTAAGGGTGCATATAGAACCTACTCAGTGTCCATTTAAATGAAACCCTCTCTTTAAAATCTTGCACCATTTTATATGTAGTTGTGAAGAAATCTAGTGAAATATAAAGTGGTTTACTCTATTTTGATTAATTCCTTGGGGCTTCCATGGAGAATAATTGGGAGAAACTTTTATTTTTTAGTATTTTTTATAATTTGTTTTAGAATAGATGTTTAATATTTTTGAAAATATTCCAAAAAATATAAATGAATGGAAAGAATTTTGTTGAAAATATTTTATTTTCCATGAAGTTGTTGAATGCTTAGTGCTAAATCTACTTAAGTGATAGAAAGGAATTTGTGATGTTTCATGAAATATTATGTCAAATCTTTGGTTTCATGATATTTAAATTTATCAAGTCAGTTTGAAATGTTATCTAAAATGTTCAAAGAATAACCATATTCCCCCTTGAGATTAACAAAAAATGTCACATCATTACCCGAGAGTGACCCTAGTGCAACCATAACCTAGTTATCAAAGACTTTGGATTGAAGGAAAGCCAATCTTTGTCCTATGAATGTAGAATTTACCTTTAGGTTGTCTTTGTTCCATATCTTTCAAGAAGGATAGGCTCTACACCGTCTTGTCTATGGAGGTTTTATCTGAACTATTTATTGTGAGTAAAGTTGTCGTCAACAATAACTACCACATCAATAGACCAGAAACAATCAGGGAAGAAATGAAGAACCTTCTCACAAACTCCCTCTTGGTTCCCAAATCTACAATCCACTTGAATCCTAAAGGGTTGCTAGGCCTAGTTGTCAGATTCAAGGAGAGATTTGGCCAATGAATGAGAGATTGAATTAAAACCCTTTCCCCCCCACACTTTGGGCTCTGTGAAACATGAGAGGGTGATTCTTAAATTATTCTTGTAGATAATTTTGTGCCAAAGCATCTAGATTATTGTATATAAATAATAATCCTTCAATTGTTAAATAGACATTCTACCCTGAAGGTTTGGCTCACCTTCATGGTGTTGCCTAATTTAAACATGAGAAATATAAAGCATTAAAATCCACACACAATTACATCAAGATAGATAAGTAAATTGATTTATAGTGATTTGTTGTTGAATTAACCAAATAAGTGTAACATGAATACATCACTTAGATAAGTGTCTCATCCTTGGAATGGAGTCAATTCCAATACCTACACAACCTAACAAAATTTCATACATGAAACCAATTAAGCTTTGAAGATACTGCATTACAGTATTTCAACATCATATCTCGACCAAGCCACTTCTTATCAGAATCCTAACACTCTTGAAATTTCACATAAACCAATAGCTTCACTCAAGCATTTACATTAATTCTTTGAATTAACAAGCAAGAACAAAACTAAACATCCACTAGAAATCAATGGAGACAAATAAGACAATCCTTGATTATATTATTCATAGTTTAGGAAACAAGTACATAGGAGAGAAAATAGCCTTGAATTTGCACCATTTAGTATTGTTTGGCCAGTGTTCCTATCAAATTTACATATACATTAACAGACTCAGAACCTAAGACTTAAATTTGAAATGCTCTATATTCTCATTACAATGTTCTCCTTGATCAATTACAAAGTAACCAACTACAAATGAAGAAAAAATTTACACTTAAGGAAAATATAGAAACCCTAAGTGGAGATCAAAAGCAGACATTTGGCAAAATAACCCTCATTGATTGATAACTGCCTACACTAGAAGAATCCTCATCTACAATTTGTTTTACCACTCCTTGATTTTTTCTTCCCATAATACAATAGAAAATTTTCCTTTTACATTCACCCAATGACTAAAAATTTATCTTACCTCATGAAAAAAATTTACCTCTTCCTCCATGTTTGCCCTGTAGTTGAAAAATATTTTACTTAGTATTTTCTACCTCCACATTTTTTAATTGCGTAACTGAAAAATATTCTATTTGTGAAAGCCTTTATTCATTTTAATTAAGTTGTAGAAATCCCTCTTCATTTATCTATGCCTTGCAATAGAAAATTTCATTTTGCATTTAACAGTTTTAGTACCCAGCAACCAAAGAAAATTTTTAATTGTGAAGGCTTTCATACCTTTTCCATCAAGCTGTGAAAATTCCTTTACCCGTGCACTTTACATTTTATTTACCAGCACTTTAAGTTTTATTTTAACTTGTAAAGGCTCTTAATTTTTTAATGGAGCTATCAAAGAAACATTACATGTGCTATCTCCTTTATACACTTCCTCATTGCCAAAATAAAACTCAAAAAGATAATGCCATTGGAGATCTACCCACGAGCCTGACCATGCACTACATTCCAGCATTGCCTTGTTTCCATCACATATTGCTAAAATAAAATAGAAAAATAGGATGCAAATAGTGATGTGCGATAGAGAACAATTTCCATAACGGATCGCCAAAGTCACGGGAAGAGGGAAACAAATTACAATGATGGTCGATATGGAAGAGATATTGTGCATTACTAAAGTCAAAAGAGGAAACCATCACCTTTCAATGATGGGTGATAAGATGCCGCTCTTCACATTCCGCTCCTTCACAATGCACCTTGGTCATGACCAACAAATGTTTACAGTAGTCAATATGCAACTCAATCCTCCTCACATCAAAATCATGCATATGGGGCTTGCCACAGTTGATTGTTGGTGTAACACATAGAGATCACTTTTATCAATCCCAACACTGCTTGACTTACCCTAACAATAGTATGCTTGCACCATTGAAAAGCTAAGGTTGAAAACCTATACACTTCAATGTAACATTATAGCCTAACATGAAATTTGAGGATTCTAGATGCACTACTCTTCAACAATGTTCATTACAATCTTTCCACTATTCGACTTCATAATGATATCGAGTTGCATATAATATACTTTCGGTTTCAACACCAAAAAGAAGTTTTTCAAACAACTTGATAGATTTTCACTGCAAACACAAACTATCCTTTCCTAGAGTAAACATGTGGTAGATATGCCAACAAAGTAGGAAACTTAAACAAAGATACTTCCCATAGCATCATCTTGTACCTGTGTAAAAATCTCCTTTCCAATATCAAACTAACCTTTTTCTTCTAGCATGATGGTTGTTCCTTTGCATAAACATTCCCTTGTATCTGTGATGACACTTTTCAAGGAAAAGTCTCAATCCATCTCAAGATGTGCCACCTTGTTCTTTGAATTCTTCCCCTCATGGAGAAAGGCTACAAAACAATTCCAATCTCCAAGTGAAATTTCAACATAGGAATTCTTCGCATCTAGCTTATTTTAAGAAGCTTTTAATTATTTATTTTGCTTCAATCCATTCACAGGTTTAAGTTCCATGCTGAGTGTATGTTGCGTCTCTACTGATTGGAAGAGTGTATGTCTAAACTCAATTTCTACAAGGTGTGCTACCAGGTCGGGTTTCTATAAAGACTTCTTGGGGATACAATTTGAATTATGTTCAGTGTCATGATCCATTGTGGAATCCTCTCTAGTTGTTGCAGCAACAAATTGCATTAAATTTCTTACTAAGTTTTTTAAAATATTCTCTTTAAGATCCCCATAACTGGTTGAGGAAGGCAATCAATGTGATCATTGTTTGTAGACAAATTCCCTTCCATCTCAGTAAAATACTTTTATAAGTTGACACCAAAAGGTGACCAAACCTCTAAGTTAATTGCAAGTTGAATTTATGTGTTAGTTGATGACATTCTCTCCAGTTTAGCTATACTAACTCATGGAAGACACTTCTCAAAATCTTGTAAGAATTGATAACTGGTTACTGCAGGCTCTAGTGATCTATTATCTCTAAGTATTTAGAAAATTTCTTCATACATTTTCCTGTTCGTAACTTGTGTTACTTATGGAACAATAGATATATCTCAAATTGTATAGAGGAAAGTCAACTTGTCATATTCAATGTCTTGTAGGTCCTTCACACCAATAAGATTAAGAGTTTCCATAATATTTTCTTTAGGTAATGCCTGTAATCTAGTTATGATATTATTTGGGTTTTCCATTGCTCGAGTGCATCAATTCTCTGTCATGTGCATAAATATTTGTTCCCACAACAAGATGAAACTCAAGGAACCCATACTTAGGCATTAGCATCTATCCCCATATTTTTCCAAATATTCTATAACTGTTCGAACAACCTAGAAAGATTAAATAGTTTTGTGACTTTATACTGTGGTAACTCAAGTGAAATGCCATCTTCTTCTAGTTGATGAAAGAATTCCATATCCTTAAAGCACTTTCAATATATCACCCCTTTCCATATTGAATGAAAAAGAGGCAATCAATGATCATCAAGGGAAATTTTAAGTCACAATGAATGTGCAACTTTCAGATATGGGTATGTACAGTATCATCATGGAAAAAATAGGCCCTTAAGTGGCAATAAAATTCAAAAAAATCAGAGTTAGGCCACTTGACGTAAAAATTTGGATAGGTTATCTATATTATTTTAATAATATGTAAGAATAGAATCTATAGCAAATTGAATGTAATTTCTAAACTACTAGGTTTTCAATATATATATATATATATATATATATATATATTTGGTGAAAATTTGAAATTTCAATGCAGTAGTACTTAAATTTTAGGGAAAAAATGAGAAGTTGGTGTCTATCTAACCACCCTAACCATAATAAAGTGATAATATTTTTTTATAAGATTTTAGATATAAGTAGAGGACTTATGTCCCGATGTGATGAATATTTTTTTGTAATTTTTTTCCATGTAAATAATTAATTATGAATTTTTTATTACAAATTTTGAAAAATATAAAACTTGTATGTATGATGGCCTTAACCTAGTCAAAACTTCATGAAATTCATTTATTTTTTAATCCTATAGTATGTGAAGCATAGAATGTGACGCATGTTTCATATTCAAAAAATGTGATACTATTTGAAAGCTATAGATGTTTTTCAATCAACCTATCAATTAGGAATTTAATCATAATTCAAATAGAAAATGAATAATATTTATTTATTAAATTCAAAGTAAATCATAATTTATATTGGTAGAAAGCTGAGAATCTCCTTTAAAAACCCTTTTCGTTTTATCAATTTTGGGTAAAAAAAAGTCATTAGCCACATACCCTACACATACCCATCATTTCACCACTTTTTGGCCCATCATAATCTTGCACATACCCATATACAATCATAGACCCAATGGAAATGATAGAAATAACCAATCATATGATTTGAGAAGACATTTAATTATGTCAAAGTGCAAGTCCAAAAATTTACTTGAAACATAATCTTGCAATCACCAACCTTTATGCCAAGGGGAAAATATAGTTGAGCCATATCTAAAAAGAATCATTGTATTTTAAATACAAAATATGAATGATCTTCGTAATACATTTTCCAACTTTAGTATGATCTCAAATGTCTATTAGAAAATCAATTGATAAGTTTTCAGAAGTGTCTAATCTTAATGCAATGCCATTGAGGCGAAAAGCTTGATGTAGTATTCCCACAAACCTTTTGGTTTCACCATAGTTATTTCCTATTTCTCAATCTTCTTTAAAATAGTAGCAAGATTTTTCTTCCAAGTCACATGATTATCATGATTTGTCTTCTTTGAAACCCTATTACTGCCAAACCTGAGGTGACTTCCCCCTTTGAGCATTGTTGGTGAATATGATCCTCTTAGCTATGTGTCCTTATCCTTGGTCTTATTTGTATTTGTCCACGCACTTTGAAATTCATGAACTATTGTCATCTCAGCTATGACTGACTATTATGATCCCTCCATTTATGCTCTATTCATAGGTTTTCATTTGTTGTCCCTTCAAACTATCATATCCACTTACTAGTAAGAGTCATCATTGATTGATTTCAAGAAATTGTAGAAACTTGCATTTGAAATTTTAAGAGAGCTCCATCAGTGGCTCCTTCTAGGGACATCCATTCCTTAGTGAACAGCCCGAGATCTCAGAATCTTCTGGAAGAGAAAACTGAGTGCTCGAATCATTGGGAAAAAAATTCCTTTTAATTTCAAATTTTTAAACTCACTTGGTGGGCTCAAGACACCAAATGAAAAAGGTGAACCAATGTTTTCTTTTTTCAAACACCAATCTATTAAAATAGTTGATCTCCTTTAATCCATACTTTCCTCTATCACACCACAACAACATGAGTAATCTCATTTTTGCAAATACAAGTGTTATAATACCTTTGAACAAGTGAGAACTTGGTCCTTGTTTAGCTTTTAGTGTCATATGGAAACCAAATCACATAGACCACATCACCGCGACTCATTTCACTTTTTGATTTTGTGGCAAGTGAAAAAATATGAGGATAATGATCAATACTATATGAATTCATAGCCTTATCATGTCTACTAACCCCCTCATAATGATTAAGGTTAGAAAAGATATCATGCCTAAAAAACAATGTGCAATCCTCCTATGTATTAAGTAAATAATGCTTAGATTTTTGCAACTCTTTCAACTGAATTGCATCACAAGCAAGTTTATCATCATCCCAACAACACAACCCAATCACATTACCATATTTCTCAAGGTTCTTATAACATGACTTATCCGCATCCACAAGTCCATTGTTCACATTCAAATCATAGTATTTAGAAAATGCATCAACATCCCAAACTATGTCTTCCACTTCAGAATCATAAACAAGATTGTCACCATTCATCGTGCTATCACACAAAAAGGCTTCAAGTGTAGGTTCATATGACTTAGAATATTTTTTTTCAATAAATCCCTCATAGTTAGTGTTCAAAACACATCCAATTTTACGAGAAGTATCATACTCAACATTACCTCCCACTACATCAACATGACAATCTGAAGCATATTGCTCATGAGAAAGACTATGAGTTGTAGATCCATAAAAAATTCCTCATATCCATCCATGTGATTGAAACAATCACATTCTTCAAGTGCAAGATCATCACAAATAGCTTCATTAGTTGTACCAACATTTGTCTCTATATTTTTCACTTTCATGTACAACTTCATCTATTCTATCATTATGCAATCATTTAATGATAAATTTAAAAACATAAAAAGGAATGGAAGAAGGTGAGGCATCGAACAAAAAAGAAATTCCTTGTTCATAACTTACATTACCAACATATGCATGCTCATCATAATAAACTCCCTAAACTGATTCATCGAATTAATCTATTTCATACATATTTCCTTCTTTGTTCATACTACTGCAACAATCAACAAGGTCATATTCTTCATTACCAAACTAAAAACCAACATTTGTTTCTTTAATATAGCTACTTGTGGATGATCTCTCCAACTAAAATTCATTGCGCACCTTGTCATTTGCATCTGATACAACACCGCTTTCAACAGTATTCCCTAAATCAACAAACCCTTTTATCTCATCATCATGAATTCTTGTATTAATGCTACACTCAACATTTGTAGAATTAGCATGACCAATCGCACCATGGAATTTTTGATCACATATTTGTTCCTCAAATAAGATATTGAGTTCATATCCATTATCTTGTTCTTGTAAGGTTTCAAACATGTTATCACTATTTTCTTTGTTGAAACACTTTCCACTCAAAGAAATTAGTTCTACTTCTTTCTCTTGAAAAGATTCATAGTTACTAATGCTACAAGAAAAATTGCAATCATCACAGTGACTAAGATAAGAATGCTTCTCATTTGGTTGTATATTTACATCCACAAAACTATTTTTATCACCATGAAGACATCAAACTTAAGAATCAACATAATATTCAACTATATATTCAAAGTCCATAGATGAGAAAATACTTTCAGTGTCATCTGCATCAATGCAGCCTTCTTTTGATACAAAAAAATGACTCCCCATTTCAATATTTTCAAAGAAAATAGGAGTGATTTCATATGCTTTATTTACTTCATCATGTCTTACTTCTTCACCATTATTGCTACAATCTTCTTTTGCATATACATTTTCTCAATGGATTGTTCAGAAACAAAATCCTTACCATTAAAAGATGCATTATCATTGTCTTTTGCTATACCATCTATTTGATTAGGTTTGGAAAATGTACCATCACATAGGCTAGTCAAGAGACTACTTCCATTTATCTCTATCATTTCTTCGATCATTGAAAGTCATTGATATAAATATTTAAGGCTTTGGGCTTCAAGTGAGTTGGCATGGCACTCAAACTTGGTTCACAATTCTCATAGAATAAATCAATGCAAAATGATTCATCAGCTCTTTTTGATTATGGTATATCAAACATAAATTTCATTAATCTATCACGAAAGTCATAGGTGGATTCATCCTCAAATCTTTCTATATCATGCAATGCATCAATATATGATATGGATTCAACTTTATTTTCTTTTTTCTCTTCAAATTCTTTTTGGGTATACAAATTTCTCTTGTTAAATGAGTATTTATTATTCACTTCACCAAACTAATCCATGAACAGTATCTCAACCTCTTTCATTAGCATATGGAATGCATTGGAAAACTATAAAATCAGTGCTCAACATTATTTTTTAAAGTTCTTACAGAGAACTTCATGATAGCATCCTCTTCTATTATTTGTCAATCTTCCATCAAATTAATGAAACTGTGTACATGTCTAGATGTTGATTCTTCAAGGTCTCCTGTAAACTTAGGCAGATATTCATTAATTCTTCTTGGGATAGAATGTGGATAACCTAGGATCTTGCTGAAATCCAAAGGGTTATATCTTTCACTTGTGAACACCTTCCTTTGAGGACATGGTTGTGTTTTAGGCATGACATTATAGCTTATATGGGGAGAATTAGTACATGAATACATATTTGCAACTAAAATTTATTCCCTCTACAACTATTCAAATATCTCTTTCAGAATATCATGTTTTCTCATTTCCCTTTCTACTAGTACCTCGAAGTACTGGGCAAGGGGCTATAGAACCTTCGTTGAAAAACTTCATATAGAAATATTTCAATAGAAAAATACCTGATAACTATTGCAACCAACTCTTCTGATGATGTAGAATATTATTAGAGTTGCCACCTCTTTGAAAGAGGAAAATATCTTCAAGTAGCAAAAAGCTTCTTCCAAGATCTATGTATTTTTGAGTTATCTCCACCAGCAGAGCACCAAACTTTAAGACTGCACCAGAAATATTGTAGTTGTCTCCATCAAGTATGTAGGTCCTTGGCTCTTTTGACCCAAAACTACAAATCAACAAAGTGATTGACTCTTTTCAAATGGATAACACTGGAACTGTCTCCCTAATAGAGTTGTCAATCTGTTGGTACTCAAATTTGCAATGAACTTGAATCCTAAAGGGCTACTAGGTCTAATGGTCAGATTCAAGGAGAGATTTGGCCAACAAATGAGAGATTGAATTAAAACCATTTCTCCCCTATGCACTTCAGGCTCTGTGAAACCCAGGAGGGTGATCCCGATAGTGTACTTACAGATACTTGTGATCCAAAGTATCAAATACACTATAAATATATAACTCTCCATAACTGTTTAATGGACATAATCACCTAAAGGTTTGGTTGGCCTCCATAACAATATCAAATTTAAACATGAAATATATAATTCACTAAAACTCAACCACACAATCATACTGAGATAGAAAGATAAAGTTGATTTTAAATTATGATTAGCTGCTAAATTAAACAATAAGATGTAACATGAATAGCACAAGTTTAGATCAGAGCCTCATTTTTGGAACGGAGTCAATTCCAATACCTATACAACCTGACAACAATTTAACACACAACATCATCTATGGTTTGACATTATGCATTATAGTACATCAACATTTTATTCTCAACCACAACTTCTTACTAATATCCTAGCACTCAATTTAACATAAACCAATAGCTTTACTCAAGAACTTACATTAATTCTTTGAATCAACAAGCAAGAAAAAAACTAAACATCCACAAAAAATCAATGAAGACAAATAAAACAATCCTTGATTATATTATTCATAGTTTAGGAAACAAGTACATAGAAGAGAAAATGGCCTTGAATATGCACCATTCAGTATCATTTTGCCAGTATTTCTATCAAAGTTGCATATACATTGATAGACTCAGACCCTAAGACTTAACTTTAAAATGTTTTGGATTCTCATTACAATGTTCTCCATGATCAATTACAAAGCAACCCACTTCAAATGAAGCAGAAATTTATACTTGAGGAAAATATAGAAGCCCTAAGTGGAAATCAAAAGTAAACATCTGGAAACCCCAGCCCCATTGATCAATAACCACTCGCACTAGAAGAATCCTTTGATCAATAAAGAATCCTTTGATCAATAACCACTCGCACTAAAAGAATCCTCACCTGCAAATTGTTTTCCCACTCCTTTCATTTTATTGCCCATACTAGAACATAAAATTTTCCTTTTACATTCACCCAACCATTGAAAATTGCTCTTACCTTGTGAAAGAGCTTCACCTCTTCCTCCATGTTTAAAAAATATTTTATCTGATATTTTCTATCTTCACATTTGTTTATCCTGCAGCTAAAATATATTCTATTTGTGAAAGCCTCTATTCATTTTAATCGAGCTGTAGAAAGCCCTCTTCAATTACCCATGCCTTGCAACAGAAAATTACTTTTTGCATTTTACACTTTTAGTGCCTAGCAACCAAAGTCATTTTTTAATTATGAAAGATTTAATACCTTCTCCATCGGGCCGTGAAAATTCCATTACCGGTGAACTTTATATTTTATTTCCAAGCACTTTAAGTTTTATTTTAACTTGCGAAGGCTCTTAATTTTTTAATGAGCCTATAAAAGAAACATTACGTGTGCCATCTCCTTTATACACATCCTCATTTCCAAAATAAAACTAAAAAAAATTTCCACGGGCCCCACCATGCACTACATTCCAACATTGTTGCATATCGCTAAAATGAAATAGGAAAATAGAATGCAAATAGCGATGTGCGATAGAGAACAGTTTCCATCGCACATCACCAAATTCACGGGAAGAGTGAAACAAGTTACAGTGATGGGCGATATGGAAGAGATATCCACATTGCTGAAGTCAAAAGAGGAAACCATCGCTTTTCAGCGATAGGCAATGAGATGATGATTTTCACGTTCTGCTCCTTCAATGATGCACCTTGGCCGCTCCCAGCAAATTTTTACAGTAGTCAATATGTAGCTCAATCCTCCTTGCATCAAAATCATGCGTATGAGGCTTTCCATAGCTGATTGTTGGCCTAACACATAGAAATCACATTTATCAATCCCAACACTGCTCGACTAACCCTAACATCAGTATCCTTGCACCATTAAAAAGCAAAGGTTGGAAACCTATGCACTGCAATATAACATTACAGCCTAAAATGAAATTTAAGAAGGCCAGATCCACTGCTCTTCAACAATGTTCATTACAATCCTACCACTATTCGGCTTCACAATGAAATCGAGCTGCATATAATAAAATATGGGTTTCAATGCCAAAAAAAAAGTTTTTCAAATGACTTGAAACATTTTCACTGCAACCGCAAATTGTCCTTGCGTAGAGTAATCATGTGCTAGGCTTACCAATACAACAGTCAACTTAAACAAAGGTACTTCTCGTAGATGCATCTTCTACTTGTGTAAAAATCTCCTTTGCAATATCAAACTGACCTCTTTCTTGTAGCACAATGGTTGTTCCTTTGCATAAACATTCCCTTGTATCTATGGCAACACTTTTAAAGGAAAAGTCTTGAGCCTTCTCTTGATGTTCTGCCTCATTCTTTGAATTCTTTCCCTCATGGTGAAAGGCTGCAAAACAGCTCTAGGAAAATTCACCACTAGCAATTCATTGACGGAAAATTCACCGCCAACAATTTACCATGAGAAAATTCACTACCACCAGCACTTCATGCCATGGAAAATTAACTGCCAAAAATTCATGCAATTAATTTTTTGCGTGGTGTTCCATCGGTAAATTGTTGGCGGTGAATTTGTCGTATGCCCTGAAAAACAATTCCAATCTCCAAGTGAAATGTCAACATAGGAATTCTTCGCATCTAGCTCATTGTAGGCAGCTTTTAATTATTCCTTTTGCTCAAGCCATTCATGGTTTTAAGTTCCATGTTGAGTGTAAGCAATGTCTCTACTGATTGACAAAGTGTATGTCTAAACCCAATTTTTGCAAGGTGTGCTACTAGGTTGCGTTTCTATAAAGAGTTCTTAGGGATACAATCTGAATTATGTTCAGTGTCATGATCCATTGTGGAATCCTCTCTAGTTTTTGTAGCAACAATATGCATTAAATTTCTTACTAAGTTTTTTGAAATTTGCTCTTTAAGATCCCCATAACTGGTTGAAGAAGGCGATTGATGTGATCACCATTTGTAGACAAATGCCCTTCCATCTCAGTAGAATCATTCTTTAAGCTGACATGAAATGGTGACCAAACCTCTGAGTTAATTGCAAGTTGAATTTTTGTGTCAGTGGATGACATCCCTTCCACTTTAGCAATACTAACTCGTTGAAGACACTTTTCAAGATCTTGTAATAATTGACAACTAGTTACTACAAGCTCTAGTGATCTTTGATTTCTAAGTATTTAGAAAATTGCTTCATACATTTTCCCATTCGAAACTTGTGTTACTTGTGGAACAATAGAAATAGCTCGAACTGCAGAGAGAAAAGTCAACTTCTCATCTTCAATGTCTTGTAGGTCCCTCACACCAATAAGATCTAGAATTTCCGTAATATTTTCTTCAAGTAATGCATGTAATCTAGTTCTAATACTATTTGGATTTTCCATTGTTCTAGTGCATCAATTCTCTATCATGTGCATAAATATTTAATCCCACCGCAAGTTGGAACTCGAGACACCCATACCTAGGTATTAGCATCTATCCCCATATGCTTCCAAATATGTTGTAGTTGTTCAAACAACCTAGCAAGATTAAATAGTGTTGTGACTTATCCTATGGGAACTCAAGTGAAACACCACTTTCTTCTAGTTGATGGAAGAATTCCATATTCTTAAAGCACTTTCCATATATCACCCCTTTCCATATTGGATGAAAAAGAGGTAGCCAATGATCATCAAGGGAATTTTTAAGTCACAATGAATGTGGAACTTTAAGATATACAGTCATAGACCTGATGGAAATGATAAAAATCACCAATGATATGATTCAATGAGATAGTGAATTATGTCAAAGTGCATGTACAAAATTTACATGAAACATAATATTGCAATCACCAACCTTTATGCCAAGGGGAAAATACAGTTGAGCAAAAACTAGAAATAATCACTGTATTTGAAATTTAAATATGAATGATCTTCATAAAACATTTTCCAACTTCAGTATGTTCTCAAATTTTTGTTAGAAAATTGATTAGTTTTCATAAGTGCCTAATCTTAATGCAATGCCATTGAGGCCATATGCTTGATGTAGGCTTCCCACAGACCTTTTGGTTTCTCCATAGTTATTTTCTATTTCTCAATCTTCTTTAAAAGAGCAGCAACCTTTTGCTTCCAAGTCACATGACTATCATGATTTGTCTTCTTTGAAACCCTATTATTGTCAAACCTGAGTTGATTGTCCCCTTTGAGCATTTTTGGTGAATGTGTCCCTCTTAGCTCTTTGTCCTTGTCCTTGGTCTTATTTGTATTTGTCAAGGCACTTTGAAATTCATGAACTACTACCCTCTTAATTGGCCTTTACTATTATGAGACCTCCATTTATGCTCTATTCTTAGGTTTTCATTTGTTGTCCCTTCAAACTGTCATCTCTACTTGCCAATAAGAGTAATAATTGACTATTTCAAGAAATTGCAGCAACTAACAATTGCAATTTTTTGAGAGCTCCATCACTCCCAATAGGATGGAACTCAACCCTAAATCCTCAACAAACCAAAAAAACCACATCATCCCCATCTGGATCCGCATCACCATCACCTTTTAGTTCAAAATATTTCAAAACACCACTGCCACTCTATTTCCCATCTAGCATCCCACACTCCCTTCCAATTAGTTTAATGAAATTTTTTATACAATATTAATGAAAAATATTTTAATATTTAATAATAAGTTTTATATGTAGATAATTTTTCAATAAATTGGAAATTATTAAAATTTAAAATTAGGTATATATTTGAGATGAAAGTTATATTTTATCATTCTATACCTTTTATATTTGTTAAACAAAGAAAATTGATTGGCAAGTATTTTTATGATTATATAAGTTAAAACCAACCTAATTAATCTCTTTCATATTAAATTACTTATGTAAAGAATATATCAATGAAAAAATGTATTATTAGATATTATTGAAATATATTAAGATTAAAAAATAGAATATATGAATTATAAAAAGGCCAAATTTTATTGCTTAGAATTAATCAATTTTTCTAAATAAATTGTATTAAGAAAAAATAAATCATTTAAATATATATTGCATTGATCATCTAGCTAACAATTTAATATATAAGTTGTCAAATCACCATGAAAATTAGTTTATCTACATTTATAAACATTACATCTACTAATATTCCTTTGGCTCTTGCTATGAAACTTTCTTGCTCTTGTTATTTTGAAATTTTCCATTCCTGCACTAATTTGACTACCTCATGGGTCGTTCGGGCAGGGAGCTTGGGAAGGCTCCCCATTCCAAGAATGTTGTCCCTTTGCCTGGCATTGTGTTTGCTCTAGAAACTTCTAATGTTGTTTTTCCCTATTTTGGTTCCCCTCCTCATACCTTTGTCGTTTCTCCTAGAGGAAGTACTAGGGGTACTTCGGGCAAGTCACCTCTATCCCTGAATCTTGGGTTAGACTCTTTCTTCTCTAAAGAAGAATCAATCTCTTTTGTGGAAAAATTGGTGGGTGTCAGCTTGCTAGCTATGGGAAAAATGTTTCCGGAGTCTACTTCCTTCTTTTTCATTCGTTGGGAAGTTGATGTCCCTGAAGCTTTGATGATGAAGGAAATGGATGGCCTAAAGTTTGCATTAGTCACAAAATTTTTGGCCTATATGCCCAATATTGAGCTGGTACATCTCTGGGTTGCTTTGCTTTGGAACCTAAAAGGTTGTGTTTCTATCAATGCTCTACCAAAAGGTATTTTCCTTCTCTCGTTTGTGGTTTATGAAGACATGATAAAAGTGCTAATGGGTGGACCTTGGAGCTATGATTCTAGATTCAAAAACTTCCTCTCTCTATGCAAATGGAAATTGTATTTTCACCCTTTTGTAGACCTAGGGGCTACAGCTCCTAGTTGGGTTTTCCTCTCCAAGTTACCCTTTGATTTTTGAGAGACGGTTATCCTGAAAGGGATAGATAACTATTTTGGTGGCATCTTAGTGATTGACAAGATAACACAAGAAAATTCAAGGCTATTTTATGCCCATATTTGTGTTAATTTTTCTGTTAACACGGCTCTACCAACATCTGTTCTTCTAAAGTCAAAATTTGGAAACTAGTCCCAACCTCTTGAATATGAAAATGCTCAACAATTCTGCCACCTTTATAAGAAATTTGGTCATATTATTGATTCTTGTAGTAAAATTTCTACTGAGGTGCCCAACAATGTCTTGCAATCTCTTGCTGAGAAGGTGCCTAAGATCTCTAGGGATATCTCTGCTATCTACCCTCTTAACGAAGCCACTGTCCAAGCATACGTTGTCCCCCAAGAGAAGGAAGATCATTCTAGTGGTTTGGTTGATGCCCCCATCAAGCCTCTTACTATTCCCAAAGTTATGGATAGTAAATATTTCAAGGATGTAGCCCCTAATGAAAGAATATCAACCTTAAAATTTATGAAGGAAACCAAAGGAAGAGGAGAAAAGGCTAAAAGTTAATTTGATTAAAGAGATGGGAAAATCCAATAAGGATTCCAACATATTGTTCTGAAAGGAAGATATTCTTTTTGCTAATGAAGTGGAAGGGATGGAAGAAGGATAAATTGTGTTTGCAACCCCTTCTATGTCCTTGGGGGATATTTCATTTCTATCTCAAAAGGAGGGTGGAAACCTGAGTGAATCTCTGGCCATTCTAGGTTTTACCCCTCACCCTAGTGATAGAGAAGATGAGGAAAAATGGCTACAAGATCCAAATAAGTCTAAAAAGAAAAAGAAATTGAATGTAGGTGGGGGAAACAAGGTTGGAAGACCTTCCCAAAAGGAATCTAGGAACAAAGATACTATAAGGGATGTGGCTACTAGCAAACAAAGAACCTTGGACTCGATCATGGGATCAAAGTCCAAAAAGTAGTCTTGGCTATTTTTACAATGGACATCTGGTGTTTTTGTACATGTGTTTTTTATTTAGTGAATTTTCTCTCATGGAATATTAGGGGCCTTAATAGACCTCATAAACCATTTTTGGTCAAAACCTATATACTAGACAATAAAGTGGATGTTTTGCTTCTTCAAAAAACCAAAATGAAGAAAGAGACCTTTGATAAGGTGATTTTGAAAATTTGGCCTAATGTAAATAACTTTGCTAGTGAGGCTAAAGGAATCTCGAGGGGTATAGTTACTCTTTGGGATCCTTCAAAATTCAAAGGAACTTTAGGCTTTGCTAGAAGGAAGAGTCTAATGGTATCTCTAGAAGATCTTTCTTCTTCAATATTAATGCCTCCAACTTAAGGAAAGATAGATTGTAGCTTTGGGATTCTATAAATGATGTTATTATAAGTAGATAGAATGAATATTTGATGCTAGGAGATGACTTCAACTCCCCTCTTCTACCCTCTAAGAAGTTAGGGGCTTGGATGACTAAATTGATAGTATGATGGAACTAGCTGGATTCTTAAATTCTACTCAGCTTTTTGATATTCTACTATAGGGCTCCTTATTCACATGGTCCAATAGAAGTCTTGGCAATCAATCGATTCAAGTAAAGCTGGATAGGTTTCTCATCTTTGCAAATTGGAATACCTCCCAATATCTCTCTCTTTTCACTCTCCCAATATATGGATCATACCATAATGCTATTGTACTTAAAAAATGTTGATCACAATAAAGGTCCTTTCCCTTTTAGATTTGAAATAATGTGGATCCTTCATCTTGATTTTTTTTCTTTAATAAAAAATTAGTGGAGTGAACCAATGGGAGGAACCCCCATGTTTTGCTTGGTGGAGAAGCTAAAAAGAATCAAGTAGAGAGTGAAAGGATACAATAAAATTTCCTTTGGTAATATCTTTAAAACTAAGAAGTCCTTGGGGAACAACTTAAAGAAAGGGTAGGAAAAAATGGAGGCTGACATTGTGAATGGTGAGATTTGTATTTAGGAATGTGATCTAAGATATCAATGGTTTAAGGTCAACAAACAAGAGGAGATTTTATAGAAAAAAAATCATTTCTAGTGGTTTACTGAAGGAGACTGCAACACCAAATTCTTCCACCAATCTACAATGAAACATGGAAGAAGGAATAGGGTAAAAATACTCAATAAAGAAGATGGCTCCATGGTTTTGAATGACAAAGGAATTACTAAGGAAGCAGTTACCTTCTTTTCCTCCTTCGAGAAAGCCCAAGGGGATGCTAATCAGGTATATGATGATTTCCTTGAAGTAATTCCTAAAGTTATATCTAAGCAAGACCTTAAGATTATGTATAATGTTGGTTCTATGGAGGAGGTTAAATATATTTTTTTCTCCTTTGGGGCTTACAAATCTCTGAGATCCGATGGGTTCTCTCCCACCTTTTTTTAGACTTATTGGGATATTGTTAATATTGACTTATTCAATGTTGCTAGAGATTTCTTTAGATCGAAGAGGCTCCTAAGTCATTTGAATGCTACCTTTATTTCCCTTATCCATAAGGAAGAAGAAGCCTCTTATGTTAAGGACTTTAGACCCATTAGCCTCTATAACATTGTCTATAAAATATTCTCAAAGCTTCTTGTGTACAGACTTAAAGCTATGTTATGCAAAATGATAGCCCCTCTAAGGAAGAAACATTTTAGATGTTGTTATCACTACCCATGAAATCCTTCACTTAATTGATCTTAGTAAAAATCTTGGGATGGCCTTGAAAATTTATATCACTAAGGCTAATGATATAGTTTCTTGGTTATTTCTCTTTGTTGTTCTGAGGAAATTTAGGTTTGAGGGTAGATTCCTTAGGTTGCTCACTGCTTGTGTGACCTCCCCTATCTACTTGATTCTTGTTAATGGTGTCCCAAAAAGTTTCTTCTCATGTGGTTGTGGCCTAAGAAAAGGAGACCCCCTCTCCCCCTATCTCTTTATAGTTGTTGTTGAGGTCCTTAGAAGGAATATCCAAAAGCTAATTGACTCTAAGGCCCTTAAAAGTGTTGAAGGTACTTCGTCACTTCTGCCCAACTCCCACTACCAGTTTGTTGATCATGATACTATATTTTTTGGTGAAGCCTTGGTTGGGGAAGCTAGCCAATGGAAATCTATTTTAAATGAGTATGCTTCTATCTTTGGTCAACATATTAACTATCATAAAAGAAAGATGCATTTCTTCAATGTTGACCATTTAGTGAAGGAAAGAGTGGTTAAGATCTTGGGTTGTTAGGAAATTGTTCTACTTGTGGCATACCTTGGGCTACCTTTTATCTCTAGAAAGTTGGATAATAACTATTAAAATCATCTGATTAAAAGAGTAAAAAAAAATATGGCAGGTTAGAAACGTAAACTTCTAAGCTTAGCTAGGAAGATATAATTTCTAAAAGATTCACTACAAAATATATTGGTCTACTATTTGTCTCTGTTTAAATTATCGACCTTCATTGGGGATAAAATAGAATAGATTCAGAGAAGATTCATGTGGTCTAGAATAGAAGAGAAAAATAGACTAGCGGTGGTTAGTTGGGAGAATGTGTACTAAAATTGTTCGAGGGTTGGGGATAAGGAGAATCAAACTGTTTAACAAAGCCCTTACTACTAAGATGGGATGGAATCTCTTGGAAGGGTCTAAGGATTGGGTGAATATTTTCCAAGCTAAATATATAAAGAATAGAGACTTGAGTTGTTTCCTCTTTGTAATTGATCTGCCTAATGGGCTAGTTCTCTAGAACCATCTTATCAAAATAAAAAAATGTGCTGAAAATGGGTGTGAGAAAGAGGATTTGAAATGGAAAAGACACTAACTTCTATAAAGACCCTTGGATTGAGGATTCCACTCTCTTCCTTAGAAGGCTTCACCCCCCTTAAAAAAATCTTGACAAGAATATGTGGTAAAAATATGGTGGACTATATCAATTGGGAATTCAAAGTACCTAAATGGAAGGAATTTAATAGGCTGTGTAGGACTACCAACTTGAGATGTCAAAGAAAAATTAATTGGGATCAAATATTGAAAAGGTTACATAGCCTCATTAGGGAGGTGACTTGTTTCTCCAATGAAAGAAAAAATGAACAGTTGTTGAAAGGGAACACTTCTGGTTGCTTCTCAGTTAAACATGCTTATAAGGATTTGAAGAAACCTCTAATAAAATGTAGAGACCTTCAATGGGACAAAGTATGGATGAAAAACCTTACCTTGAAAGTTAACTATTTTTGGTGGGTTGCTTCACATGGCAGAATTCTAACTATAGATAACCTTGTGAGGAGAGGATTTCAACTTGTCAATACATGTATTTTCTATAAGCAGGATGAAGAGTCTATTATGCATCATTTCTTCCATTGTTAGTACTCTAGAAAAGTGTGGTCATTTTTTCTCCCATTTTCGTTCACTGATTGAGTGTTTCCCCCAACAATGAAGACATTTTTTGAAAGCTAGTCCAACTATCCTTTCTCCCATAAGGTCATAATGGATCTATGGAATCAAAATCCATTTTCATAACTGGGGGAATTTGGAAGGAAACCAATAATAGGATTTTCAAGGAGCCTGAGAGAAGCAACTATGAGGTCAACATGATCATTAAGGACCAAATACAAGAAAATATGGAAGTTGGAGGATACAGCTTCTCAAAATTTAGGTTGACCTATAAATAATTTAGAATTAAGCAGGTTTAGGGTCTTAAGAAGAACCTTACTAATCTTAATTAGGCCACGATTTCAGCTAGGAAGGCTACTATTTAGGTCCCTCCTAAAAGGGATTAGAATAAATGTAATTTTGATGGGGTCTCAAATGGTAATCCTAGCTTGGCTGGTACAGGAGGCCAGCTGAGAAACCATCTGGGTGATTGCATTGTGGGCTATGGTATAAATATTGTAGTTTTCACCAATAATAAAATAGAGGAAATGGTTGTTTGGAGGGGTATAAAGACTCTAAGAGAATATGGTTTGAAGAAGGTAATATTAGAAGGAGACTCCAAATTAATTGTGGACATATTGAATGGTGGTGTCACGACCCCTTGGGAATTGAAAGACATCATTGACAATTGCAATTCCCTAATGAGTTTCTTTACTCATTGTCACATACAAAATTTTTTTAGAGAAGGAAACCTCTCAGCTGACTGTGTGGCCAATGAAGCACTTAAGTGTAATAGATGGACCCATTGGGAATACAACCAATTTCCTTTCTCATTAAAAGATAAAGTACCCAAAGAAAAATATGAAAATGCATATAAATTATAAAGTTGAGAAAAGGGATCAACATAGGACGATTATGTGATCTTGTGTCATAGAGGGCTCTTAGAATAATGATGATAATATTGGTACGACTATGGGCTTGAAGATATCCTACGGTGAGAAAGATACATATTATTTCATTCCTGAGAATATAATGGATCACGTGGATTTTACAATGCAAAGGCTAGTGTCAAATACAAGTGTAGTGATGTGCCTTATGTCAAATCTAACCTCCAATTTCAAGATCAACTTGCAACAAATAATCAAGATTCATTTATTATTTACAAAAATAATAATGAATTTTTTGCCCAGGGAAATTGGATAATGCCCATCTCATTAAGAAAGTTCTCAAACTCCATTTTAGAAAGGGATTATTTTTAAACCGCTGGCAAAAGAGTTTTCTACAAGATTAGAAAGCTATAAGGGTGTTGTCGTGTTATGAGGAAAGGCTCATAGAAAATTAATCCGAGAAGCTTATAGTTATCTAAAATGGGTGGACCTCAACAGCGAACTGAACCACTGAATTGCCAGGCTCTAAGGAAAAACACTGATCTTTGGAGGCTATTTAGTAGAGAAGGAATGGTGCATTTTTTTGAAGCCATGAAAGGGTAAAATGAGTGCCTCATGATGAAATTCATGAAATCATGGAGAAAGGGGAATGTGGATATATGATCTTTTGGATTTGAGGTGATGGATCATTTCATAGTGAAGGCATTGGGGCTGCAAAATTAGGGAAATAAGGTGGCGAAAAAGAGCAGAGCTGATTACCAGTCCTTTGTTGATAATTTACTTCATGATGAAAAAAATATCAGTAGATTTCAAAATCGGTATGTGTGGCTCAAACTCCCATCACCCTATTCTCTGGTCAGTATGTTTGTGATGTGTTATTTTACTCTTGAAGGTAGATATATGACTTTCCTCTATTGAATCATAATTTCCACAATGAGCCTATAAATTTTCCATTTTATTTTCTCTCCTCTCTGTAACAAAACATAGAAAAAGGTGTGAACCCTCCGCTACACCAAGGCCCACTTATCACTCTTCATAAACATTCTCTTTCTATGAACCCACATGGTAATCCCTTGACAGCTAGACAAGATTTTTAGAATTGAAATGTCGAGGAAAATGTTAAACCTTTAGTAGGGGCTAACCCCATTCAGGAACCTAACCTTAGGCCCTCACCCCTAAATGTTGAAAGAAATGTGAATAAACCTACTAATACCTCTTCCTTTGTTGCTAAAATTTCCAACCCTTCTACCCCTAAGGGTAAGAAGACTCCTGCTAAATATTCCCTTGAGCTCAAGTTGGTAAAATCTACCATTGAGAAGCACAAACATTCTTCGCTTCTCCTAGAGAACATCGAAAGTCCAAGAAACTTAAAAAAGAGTTGAAAACTAGAATGAGGTCATCACTTTAAGTGAAGGAAAAGGGGCCTTTGAAATGGAGGATCTAGAGGATAGGAAGTTGATTTTGGGCAGCAGAGGCTAAAGATCTGCTCACCTTGGAAAGGCTACTTCCTAGGAAAAAAAGGGGAAACATAAAGCGATATTTCAAGAGGAGGAAGAATTGGAGGTGGAAGAATTTGAGGCTCAGTTGATGAAGACACTGAGGATATGGACATTGAATAGATATCCTATGATATGGGGGAGGATGAAACTGAGGAGGAGAAAGAAGAAAATGAGGAGGAAGAAGTTGAAATTTGAGAAGAGCCAAGGAATGAAACATTGAAATCTCCTAAAACTGTGAACATTGATAAAGACACTAATGTTGTTAATGATTATAATATTGAATTTTTGAAAAATGGGTTGAATTACATGCAGGTCCAAATGGATGACATGGAGAAAGCCATTATTACTCTAATGAGGGTGACAAATGGCCTCATGTGCAGGGCTATTGTTGGTGCTATCTCAAGACAAACCATGATTAGAAGAAAGATAAAGAGGATGGCAATGACCGATGAAATGAAGGACTAGGCTGAGGATGAGGGCCCTAACTTGAGGGAGTATGTCTCCTATATTTGAGAATATTGGGACCTAATTGCTAAAGCCAAGTAATGGCTTTATTTCTCTTTTTTGGTTATGGTTGTCATGCATTTTTTAGTGCTCTATGTTAACATTTTGGACTACTATTTTACTATAGCTTTGCTATGGTTGAGAACTTGCTAGACTTTGGTGGACCTTATAAATGGTCTTCAATGTAGTATGAACTAATTTAGTAGTAGTATTTAGTTTTTGATTAAGTATGTTGGTTCTATGGTTATTGTTTGATAATGGGCATGAGTGCTACCCTAGACTTATTGTTTCTTGTTGTTGGTTGGTGCTATTCTCCCCAGCTTTTTTCCCTTTTTATTTTTTTTACTTTGTAACCATGGGATCAGGGACCTTCCCCTACTTAATTAATCAAAATAAATAATAAATTAAAATATATCAAAATATATTAATATTTAAAATTTAATTTTACATACTAAATCCTCAAAATTTAGTATTACACATTAAATTCTTAAAAAACAATAGTCTATTATTTAAAACAACCAAATTTGTTATATAGATAAAATGTTACTAAATAAGTAATTATAATTGTTAAATTTATTAAGAATAAAATTGATTTAAATATATGAAGACAAGGTTATATCATTTTGGTTAACATGAATGGTCCTTAATTTATGCTTTATTTAAGCTATGATGAGTCTTTTAGTATTTGATTAAGGGTTTTTACAAAATATTTACATTTATAATTTAATGATGGAAAATTTGTAGTCTTTTAGTTAATGTAAATAAGGTTATCAAGATAACTTGATTAGGTTTTATGGTTTAATATAGATTGCATTTAATGTCATGAATATGTGTGTTGTCAAGTTGATAAGTCACATGAAAAAGTTAAAATTGGATATAATTGAACAAGGTGCTCCATGGATTTATGAATTAGTAGGAGTTTCTCAAGTAGAAAAATATAGTTACACCCATAAATAAAGAGATTAATTATTGATGACTACGACGGATGGACACCAAAGTCATATTCACCAACAAGATAATAAACTCATATCTATACAAACTAATTTAGAATTTGCAATTAGATGGAATTGGGAAATGAATTACCACAAACTTAGCAAACACCATAGTGAATGAACCCTCAAATCCAAGGAAATCTAGGTCAAATGGTTAGTGAAAGGAAGAATAATTATAGATGAAAATTAAATGAAATAAGTTAGTAACTTGAGTGTGAATACTTCTGTTGCACACACAAGGAAGGGAATCATAAATTAGAAAGTATATCTTCAAAATAAGTAAAAATTTTATTTAAAGGATGGATAATGAGTTCACAATTTATTTTTAGAACACTCAATATAAGGAAGAAAATTTAATCAAAAAATTAACCTAAAAATCTAGTTTTTAAAGAGAAACAAGGGGAAAAGCCAAAAAAAAAAAAGATATGAGATAAATGGAAGTAATGTATTTTTAAAAAAGGATGTAGTAAACATGTGATATTGGTATATATTGTAAAAATAAATGTGAATATCATAAAAAGAAGAACTTTGTGAAGCCTATGAGAATGTTAATTGTCATTACATGTTGACATTAATTTATAGTCATGTTTCTAATGTTATGTCAATATTAAAAAATATTTCTATAGCTTTATTTTTTCTTCTAATCGTCTAGAGACTTACCCATAGCTCTACACGAATGGGAAGATCCTTTGTGTATGAGTTAAATTATTCAAATTAATTTTATAAATGGTGATGCATAAATTTAAATTTTTCTAATAAAGATTAATTAATGCTTGTTTTTTATCCTTAATAAAATATGGTTTATTTCCTCAACATTGGGTAATTACTTTGATTGGGGTAAGTGCACGATTATGGATTCACTTTAAGTAAAAAAAATTGAACATTTTATGCTCAAAATTAGAATGTTCTATGGTTGGAGTAAATATTTAAGGTACTTCTAGATTGTATATGAATATAGTGTACAAATATGAAATGTAGGATTTTGTCTCTAGTTTTTAAACATGTAATATATTATAATACCTATATGATAAAAATTCATTTAGTGAAGGATGTAAAAATGTGAAATTTTTAAGAGAGAATATTAAAGGCCAAGGCATGCACATTTTCAACCTAAAGAAGAAGTTATAAATGAAAGTATTTTTCAAAAAAACCGTTGATACGTGTATATGATTTTGAATATTAATTTAAATATTTTTTAATTAATTATTTACTAAGAAAAAGATATAAATTTAAAATCTCCCATGAAAAATCATATGATTGAAAGTAGAAGTTTAGATAATCTTATTCGATGAACAAATACAATATTTATATATGAAGAAATGGTTCAGAGACCAGATGCCATAACTATTAACATAAGCACACAAAAAATGATAATATAAAAAATGTAATATAAAAAATAATTATACTAACATTCCCTCCTTATTAAATTATTCCTAAAACCAAAAAATCACCTTGCCAAGGGACCCCCTCAAAGATTACGTAAGGAAACTTGTTGATTACAAAATAAAATGTACATTCTTGAAAATACCTTCCTTTAAAGAAATAAATCTCAAGTGATGTTGAACTCTATCAAGCTACCTTTTAACCCTCAGAAGGGTGTAACTTCAATATGAATTATTGAGTTCATTGACTAGAGTTTTCCTAAAACCCCAAATCACAATTTCTCAAACTATTCAACAACAATCCATATTGTGTTATGATAGAGTTCCATCAAGTTGTCTAGAGAACCATAGATGGATATAATTCTCAATCACAAACTCATAAAGCCACTAGAAATTTATCCATATTAATTTCAACAAAAAATCCCTTACCTATTTTTAAATATCAAACTTCATAATATATGTATTTTTGAAATATATCAATAGTAACAAATAAAACAAGAAATAAGGAAAAAATTATTGTCATGCAAAGAACCATCTCAAAGTGAGAAGCTTGACTTGAGATGATGGAAATTCGTCCATCCTCCAATGCTTCCAACCTCCAATATGATGGATCAAAGTAAAAATCCATTCTTAGTAGTATAAAAAAAAATCATCATCTGGTGGATCATCATACTCATCCTCAAAATAAACTAAGTTACCCTCATTTTATTCATCTTTGATATTTTCTTTAAGAACATCTTTGGCTCAAGTTTAACAAGACCAAGCTATGTGACTTATTTTATTATAGTAAAAACATTTAATTTACACATTGTTTGTCCTTGACCTTTTATTATGACTTTGAGAATATAAAGCATTATCTTATTGATAATCAACTCCTTTATCTTCTACATTTTTCTCTTTTCTTTTGCTAAAATAGTTGAAATCATATCTTCTAAAGTTTCAAAAAAAATTTAACTAGGTGTAAAAATAACATTATTGCATTTTAAAGGTGGGTTATTTCACAAGATATCTTTAGAATCATCATCAATAACTAGAGCCTTAAATTTTTGTGGTTTTCTAATGAGAGAACTTAGATTAATTATGTGATTTGACATTGTAATTCCATCTTCCATTTTAAACTTAAATAATTGATTTTTTAGGGAAATATTGTATTAAGGGATTTTTCTCCAAATAATTTATTTAGATCATCCCAAATTTCCACTAATGATTTATCCAAATCTATGTGATATAATTTATAGTCAAAAAGAGAAAAAATGATAATAGCCTTGGATTTATCATCTCTACTATTCCAATCTAATAACTTGTTTGCATCTCTATGTGGGTTTTCTTTTCTGCTTACTATTCCCCACAAATTTTTATTCATTACTTGCATTTGAATTTTCACTCTCCAAGTACAAAAATTAAATCAAGAATACTTGTGTAACACAATATCCATAATGCTACATACAATTTACATAAAAATATGCCACTACCACATTATAACTAAATTTAATCATGAAATATCATCGATTCATACACTTTAAAAGTTCCAACCAACTACCCCACCCAATTTTAGTTGGTTGGGGCCCTTAGCTATAGTACATAGTCGAAGGTAGATGTAGTTGCCATACTATTCAAATTAAAATTCCCTCCCTCTCTGGGTGGCCAACCCCTACCTAAGATCCTTTGATCCACCACACATTCGCCACTAATCAGTCGCACAACCACCTCACATCTTGTATAGTTCTAATTTGGCAGCGACAACAACTTTAGAACTATAATTCCTTGACAATTGACCTTCACTTCCTTAAACTCTTGAATGAAGTAATTTGTGCACAAATTTCAAATCATCAACATTTTTGAAATAACCATTAACCACAAAACTTTTAAAAGTTCAAATCTATGAGTAGGCATTGATATATTTATATTCCCTAACATGCATGTTCTCATGGTGTATAAGGAGGATTTATATCTAAAACATTCAAAAATAGGTGTAAGTATGTCCACAAAAATGGATTGATGAACCTTTTAGGGACCTATTTTCCTTTATTTAATTAGGAAATGAGATCCTCACAAAGAATTGAATAACAACCTGATGGAGCTCCCCAAAATTTTGCAATTTCTAGGTAGCACATGGACTTGATATGGGTTGTCACTCTCATCATCACAATCAATTATTAAAGTCTTCTGAGTTTGTGCAAGAAGCTAAGATTTTCTACGTGCAGGATTGTTGAGTTACAAAATAAGTAGGTTTGTTGCTACTAGAGTCCCAATTAGGAGGTCACCAAGGTTCAATGCGAAGAAAGAATAGGAAAGTGTCGATGAGCAAGAATGTAACGTACCTGAGCATGCTCTGATTCTAGAGGAGAAGGTTCTTGCTGATAATCCTTCACTTGTTCCTATTAGATGTAGTAGGTGGTTGTTGCACCAAAGTGTTGCCACTAGGAAGATTGAAGAAAAGGGTAAAGAGCTTTCCATGTTTGTATCCAAAGTTTCTAGGAAGGTAAGATATGGACACAGTTCATACAGGCAACAAAACTCTCTAATTATAGTCATAGATAGTTCTTTAGAGAGCGCAACAGAGACCAATTCGAGCTATCAACAGTATCTAATGATGTAGAATCCATTTTTTTCTCCAGGAGCAAAGGTGCTATCAGTCATGCCAATATTTGTGGAGTCCAAGTGGAAACAATGGCTCTTTTCCAAGGAAGGAAAAGGACAAGGAAGGAGATGAAGTTTACTCTATTGTTATTGCTACAACACAAAGTGGGCATGTGTAACATGGCTTCAATGTTGGTATTGGTCCTGTGTAATGTAATTGCTTTCAGGGTTATTGAATTTTGTTATGAAGATCAAATTGTGTGTTGTTTGTTCTTGAATTTTGGTGTTGGTGTGTTTCATACCAAATGTGGGAAATTGAAGTTGCTTTTTGTGATGACTATGCTAACTGTAGATGTGGGTTGATGGGTTATGCTGATGGTTAATGGCTAGTTTTGGTGATATTAGAAAATTTGGATGGTTACACATTTTGCCTCCCCTTTTCGACAAATGATTGCATATTTTGTTATGGGGGGAATTTTGAAATGAAATGAAAATTATTATGAAATGACACATCTGAATTGGAATTGTATTTCAAGCCAAAAGCTTGTTTTCTCCCTGTGTTATAAAAGGAATTCATGGCTCACTTGCAAAGGGTCAGTTCTGGTCTCAAGTTTCGAGTCGAGTGTATGTATGGGTAGATATTAAGTATAGCAAGAAGAGTAATGAATATAATAGATGAATTATTTTGGCTCTAAGCCATATATGTAATGATCTTAAATAGTTTGATGGAAATGATTGATACCGAAAAAAATCTATAATTTAATGCATGTTCTCTCCTTCTATAGATAATTACAGGCTTTGAATGAAATATCAAGAGTATTTTTGTTCATCTTCAAGTTTTTTCTTGAATGTATGTCTCTGCTTCTACTTTGATTCAAATACTTAGTTAAAATGCTTAAATAGAACCAAAAATTTGTGGTAATTTATAGAGGATCTGGTAAGTAGTCATGTCTTAGAAATTGCTAGCTCTATAATGCAAGGTATTATGAGAGTTGTCCATTATTATCAAAATTAAATAATCTCTATATTACTAGTTATTGTGTATGTGACTTTGATGCCCAATTTGACAAGACACTCATCTATTAATTTAATATTTACATATGAAGTTTGTCCATTGTTTTCCCAGTCACTGAATTGAAATATAGAATGAAAATTCATTTTAAAGTCACCAACTATGGTACATGTGTGTGAAATATTTTAGATAACCCTTTGTTCCTAGTGAATGGGTTGTAGTTTTCTCAAAGATAAGCAAGTCTTGTAGTAATTAATATATATTTTCCCTTCACTAGAATTGATCTATGAAATGATTTGTTCTGTTATGAATAAATCATAATGGACATAGTAGGAACACCCTCCTAGGTCCCATAGAGCCTAACGTGTAGAAGATTGTAGTCTACAACTAAATATTATCAGTTGGCCATTCATTTTAAGGGTTTTGAACTTATAGGAATTGGCTTTTCCTTAGAGATTCCTTCGGTGCACTTAGAAAGACACCAATATAATGGTGACTCTATTGGGGACATTCTCCACTCCCTAGATGCAAATATTTGTATTGTAGAGTAGAGTTGTGAAGAAAAATTAAACATCTTTTTCAGATATTGACAAATTCTTGAACCTGGTTGAAGATTTGATTGCAACAACACTCAAAGGATCTAAAAATGACTTCGCTTTGGAAGACAACCTAGAGCATGTTCAACTTGTGAAGAAGCTTCATCTCATTTGAAGTTCATTCATCAATGACAGGAGGTGGAAACTCTAACAAAATAACCTAACAAAGCTTACATCAAATGTTCATATCTATAGATTTAAAGGAAAAAGATAAGTAGCTGCTACAAAATTCCAAGTATTCTCATAAAATTTAGGGAAAATTGATCATGTTTAGAGAAAATTATGATAAATTTTTCGTGTTTGATTTTTAAATGATTCCCTATTAAGTGAATTATCACTAGATGAGGGAATATTAGTGATAATTTAGCATGCATTCCATATGTGAGTTATGAGCATTCAAATATTGTGAGATCTTAAGCAAAATTTATAGAAATTGTGCATTGTAAAGGCTTAGGATTGTACTTGCTAGAGGAATTGGTGTAGTATTGTGTAGTTGCATAGTATATTTTCTAATTCTCTTTCAAGAGTAAAATGGGCTGTGAAGCTACGACTTCTGGTGTGGATGTAAATGAAACCATGCATAATGGACAACCTCTATCACAATAAGGGAATTTTAATACCTAGATGTATAGAGCCATTAGCTTTGATTATATTTGTGGTTATCCAAATTCTATGCATCCAAAGGTCAGAGATAGGATACCAAAGTTTAATGGTGAAAAACTTGAGTCAGCAAGCAAGCATATGAAAGAGTTTGTTGATATGATGGGAGGTTATGAAGTGGACTTTGGAGATGTTGTCATGAAATTGTTTGTTCAATCTTTGATAGGAGATTCAAGAGATTGGCTCTCTTATCTACCAACTTCCTCCATTCATTCATGGGAAGAATTCAAGGCAATTTTTATGGAACAATTCAGAGAAAGTATTGAACCTATTTTGATTAGACAAAAAATCATGAGTATGGAGAAGGAAGAAGAGAAATCAATTCCTTCTTTCAACCTCGTATTTTTAAAGATCATAAGAGAGATCCCTAAAATAATAAGATCAAATGATGCAGAGTGTCTAGTTGTATATTTGGGTACATTTGACAAAAGGATGAGTTACCTTTTGAGAGACAAAGAGCCCAATACATTGCATCAAGCATAAAAAATGGAAATAGATATTGAAAACAACTTGAAGTATTCAATCATGAAAGGAATCATAACTATTCAAGCTATTACTTCTAATCATTCACATGCCAGTGTTGCTTATAGATCAGTTAGTGAAAGTGTGATCCAAGAGGATAAGCATCCTATTGCACTGGTTTCCCCATTATCACATTGTAGGAGTTATTCCAAGATTCAAGGGAAAACTTCACAGGATCAACATGAAGTTGACCTAGTATCATTTATTAAGAGCATATATGAAATGAGAAGGCATCAAGGGGAATCACCCTATGAATTTTTCTCTAGATTTTTGGATATTATACTAGAGATACCTAAAGATTTTAGACCAAATGATGCCATGTGTGTTGGTCTATTTTGTGACATATATCAATTAGGATTGAGTACCTTACCAAAAAACTTGAAGCCTCACAACTTAAGTCAAGTAATTAAATGGATAAGGGTTGTAGAGGAGGCTAAGGATGAACACACAAGACAAGTCTAATTTTAGGGTGCTATTACTAGTTGTCATGAGGAGGAGAGTCAAAGATTAATTCTAGCAGATCAAGGTGATGTATCAGAGTTTGAATAACTGACTGTTGAATGTTGTCATTTCACAAGCAACATAGAGGCAAAATCTTGTAGCAATGATGAGGATGAAGACATAGAGTGTGAGGATAAGCAAATAGTGCATGATTTTCATCCTTGGGATGTCCTAACTTTGGAGCAATTTCAAGAAATGCAAAGTGTTATCTCATATCCTCATGTAAGCAGTGATAATGATGTACAAATCAATTATCAAGGTGAGGAGATTGAAATTGTCCAATATTCTATTGACTTCAATTCTTCTTATGATATTGAGGTGGAGTCTCCTATTTCTAATAGGGGACATTTTGATAGTTTTGAAAGAATGCACTTGTTGGGAAATAGACAATTTTCTTCATGTGAAGAATTCTTTGAATGTGGATCAATAATTTTAAATACAAATGATGATGAGGATGTTGAGACCAACTCTATTTTCTCCTCAACTGATTACACTAATTTTGAATTCACCAATTGGGATTCTCAAATGGAAGAGGTAGAGGAACTTGTGATAACCATGAAGATATGGTAGAATCATTTATTTGATGAAACTACATTGGAAAGTGAGGTTATTGATGGTGACTTCTACTGGTTTAAGATCAATCCTCTTTTTGAAGAAGATTTAGATAAGTACTTGGAAAGTACTATTGGTAATTGTGTTGTAGATGGTACAAATAAGAGCCAAGCTGGTACTAAGGTTGGTAACTTTTCCTTTGAATATGACAACCCTAACTTAACATCTTCTCAGTTGTATGGAAGATGTGGTGGCAGAAACATTGATAAATTAACTTTTGAATATTTGATTGAGCAAATTGTACCTAGAAAGCATCAGGAGTATGACTCTAATTTGTTGATATTTAAATGTGATAGTGGTTCACATGATGAAGAAGTTGAAGATCATGATGATAGACTTGAACTCAGTACCATTATTGGAGGAGATGTGGATGATTATGCTAATTTTCCCATGGTAATTAGAAATGTTCTTGAGAAGGTGGTTGAAGTGTTAGCCACTCATGTTCCACATGATGATGTTTTCCCTAACATAAGAGGAAGCCCATCCTTGGGTAATCAAGAAGTAGATCAGAATGAATCCATTAATAATCAAGAAACATTATTTTATATTGATGAGAAGGAACCATTTGTTGAGTCTATAGAATATTCTAATATTGCAGGATTATTTGATCCATGATGTGAAGAGCAATTCAAAGGTGTAGATAACCAGAGTTATGAGGTTAATCAGTATGAAGCTACATCGGAATTTTTTGAAAATACTTTGTATCTTCTAGATATTATCATGGAACTCCTTTCATCTCATGAGGACAAAACTCAAGATAAACAGAGTGGAGGTATGCTTGATTTTGTATTTGTATCCCTCGATCTTGTCAAAAATTGGTCTAGTTTGAATGAGAGTGTTTATGAAGGGTTCCAGTTTGATGAACAAGTTAAATTTGATGGCATAATTCATGACAATGTGGAGTATGAATGTTTTATTTTTCCAATTCAATCTGATAGGCCTATGATAGAAAAGGGTAGTGAATGGGACAAAATTGTAGCACCAAAAATAGATGGTGCCAAAGATGATGATGCTAATTGCCTAGAATTGTATAATGTCCATGTGGTTTTGTTGCTAGTAGAACAAGAAAAAAAAATGACAGAGGAAAGAATGAGTCCTGAATTTTGGGGGCCTTGGGCCTCCAATTTGAAGAGTGAAGCCAATTTTGTGAAAATGTATTCTCATGTAAAAAAATTTCATCGTATATTATGTGAATAGTTTACATAGGCTTGGTTTGGTTTGTTATTTTTCTACTGTGTCTTCTTGCCTTGTCTAGGTAGGTTCTGGGATTTTTTTGTTTCTACCCTGGTCTGCTTGAACTCAAGATCTAGTTCTCACTATACCCACTAGGGGTATACATCCCTGAGCATGAGCCATTAATGGAGCTCCCCAAAATTTTGCAATTTTTGGGTAGCACATGTACTTGATCAACATGTAAAGCCCTTCTCCCCATGGTACCAGTCCTTCAAGTTGTCACTTGAGCCATCATATGCATTCGACCACCAGCCCCTTTGGCTTAGAGCACCAGTCATCCATTTTGTTGCCCACTTTAATGTTCTTCCTAATGCCAGGTAAATAAATATTTTCCAAATGACTTAAGCTTAAGTTATTTTTCCCTCAAGGGATAAACCATTCTCAGCCTAGAAATGGCCCCCTTTTTATTGCTAACTCTTCCTTATGTGTAGGTTTAGGGATCCATGCCTAAAGGAAATGATCTTTCCAATACCTTGCTAGCTCATGGGCGATAAATACAAGTTGGTTACAGTGTGCAAGGTTAGTGAGATGAGGACGCATGTCCTTGTACGATTGTGGGTCCTAGTATCCACTATCGTGCCCACCACCCATGGTTCCAAATTGATGGTGAAGATTGAGCATACAGATTAGTCTTCATCGTTCCCTGCTGGCTCATAGAGAAAAGATGGGCACTCGTTAAAGGTTGTGGGAGCTGCGGGATCTTGACATGTGGATGAATCCACCAACTAGTGAGGTGGGTAATACCCGCCAATAGGTGACATGTCTTCTAATTGAGATTAATGTTATTGGCTGGAGATGAGCAAGCAATGAATTGTTGAAATTCAAAATGAGTCAACTCAATGTGAACCATCTTATCTACCATCTCATCAAAGGATCACCAGTTGGCATTCAACATCAACAAATAGGCATGTGATAGCCATTTCATTTTTCATCCAACAAGCATTAATGGTATGCACTCTGCAGAGCAACCAAATTGATCTTTGTGTGTGTGGAGACTTAATTGTTGGTAATCATGAAGCATGATATGTAGATTTCCTTTCACTTGGGAAATAAACAATGATAATGTGGATGCCAACGAATTATCACCATTTCGTGTGTGTGTTTTAAACAAGCATTGATGATTGTTATGATAACATCGCTCAATAAATATAGGTTGAGGTTTGTAATTCTCACCATCAAAATTGGTTATTGAATACTTCTAATTTTGTGTAGGAAGCTAAGATTTTCTAAGTGCAGGTTTGTTGAGTTGCAAATTGAGTAGGTTTGTTGCTACTAGAGTCCCAATTAGGAGGTCACCAAGGTTTAGTCCAAAGAAAGAATAGGAAAGTGTCAATGAGTAGGAAGGTAATGTACCTGAGCATGCTCCAATTCCAAAGGAGAAGGTTCTTGTCGATAAGCAATTGCTTGTTCCTATCAGATGTAGTAGGCGACTGTTGCACCAAAGTGTTGCCACTAGGAGGATTGAAGACAAGGGTAAAGAGCCTAACCTCTTTGTATCCGAAGTTTCCAAAAGGTGAGATATGGACATGGTTCATATGGGTGACAAAACTCTCCAACTGCAATCACAAATAGCTCTTCAGAGAGTGCAAGAGAGACTAATTTGAGCTATCAATAGTGTCTAATGATGCAGAATCCAATTGTTGCTCCAGGAGTGAAGGTGATGTCAGTCACACCAATATCTATGTGGACTCTAAGTGGGAATGATTTCTCTCTACCAAAGAAGGACAAGGACAAGGGAGGAGACGAAGTTTCCTCTCTTGTTGTTACTACAACATGGAGCGGGCATGTGTACCATGGCTTTAGTGCTGGTGTTGGTGCAATGTAATGGAATTTCTTTTGGGGTTATCAAATTTTGTTATGAAGATGAAATTGTGTGTTGGCTATTCTTGCATTTTGGTGTTGGTGCATTTCATGTTGAATGTGGGAAATTGAAGTTGGTTTTTGTGATGACTATGCTAATCGTAGATGTGGGTTGATTGGTTTTTCTAATGGTTAATGGCTACTTTTGGTGGCATTAGCAAATTTTGATGGTTACACATTTTGCCTCCCCTTTTCGACAAATGAAATCTTGCAAATTTTGTTATGGGGGGAATTTTTAAATGAAATGCAAATTATTGTGAAATGACACATCTGAATTGTAACTGCATTTTGATCTAGAAGCTTTTTTGCTCCTTGCGTTATAAAAGGAATTCATGGCTCACTTGCAAAGGGTTAGTTCTACTCTCAAGTTTCAATTTGGGTATATGCCTGGGTAGATATTAAGTATAGCAATAAAAGTAATGAATAGAATAAATGAATTGTTTTGGCTCATGTATGTAATGACCATAAATAGTTTTATGGAAATGACTGATACCGAAACAAATATATAATTCTAATGCATGTGTTCTCTCCTTATGTAGATAATATCAAGTGTATTTTGTTCATCTTCAAGAATTTTATTGAATGTATGTCTCTGCTTCTACTTTGATTCAAAGAGAATTAAAATGCTTAAATAGAGCCATAAATTTGTGGTAATTTATAGAGGATCTGATAAGTAGTCATGTCTTAGAAACTACAAGCTCCATAATGCAATGTATTGTGGGAGTTGTCAATTATTATCATAATTAAATCATCTTTTGTATTATTGGTTATTGTATATGTGACTCTGATGCCCAATTTGACAAGACACTTGTCTATTCATTCAATATTTACATCTGAAGTTTTTCCATTATTTTCCCATTCACTGACTTGAAATGTAGAAGGAAAATTAATTTTTAAGTCACCAACTATGGTACATGTGTGTGAAATATTTGAGATAACCCTTTTTTCTTGGTGAATGGGTTGCACTTTTCTCAAAGATAAGCCAACCTTTTAGTAATTCATGTATATTTTCCCTTCATTGGAACTGATTTATGAAATGATGCGTTCTGCAATTAATAAATCATAATGAACATAGTAGGAACACCCTCCTAGGTCCCACAAATACTGAACTATATACAATTTTATTCTTCAACTAAATCTTGTTATTTGGCCATTAGTTTTAAGCGTTTTTAGTATAGGAAATGGCTACTCCTTAAAGATTCCTTAGGTGCAGTAGAAAAAACACCAACACAATGCTTAGATGAATCAAACCTATTGCAAGTATGAGAAAGTTTGGTGGTATTTTCATTAATGTTGTAGATTGTGCATGTATATTTGATATGCTTTTGAGATGTTGTGAGTACATGGATCTATCCTTATGATGTTGCAAGCATGCTAAATTGATAGGTTACCAAGTGATTTTGAGAAAATTAATAAAGAATGAAGTCAAAGTTAAGTGTGTTCGGAATTTGCTCTTGTATGCACTCTGTGTTTCTCCTGTGTTGATCCTAAGCTTGTGCATATCTCAAGGTTCACACCTGATGATCTGATGTTGACATCTACTGATTTGTGGCTTTTGGTTTGATAGAATGAGAAAGTTGTGTTCACCAATGTGTGAACTAGTTTGGAAGAGTTGGTTGTCTGTGGACTATGATAAATGTTTCTGATCCATAGTCCTCCGTTATTTTTTTTAGGTCTTGTGGATCTAAAATATATCTTATAATGTTGTCCTTTACATTTTGGCAGAGATGTTTGTGACTTGGTGCTCTAGAAGTTTTCAGAATTGTGTGTGTTTGAATAGTACGGATGGATTGTTTGAAAATATTTATGTGATTGAAGGCTGTTACACCTATTGTGGATGTATCTAGAAGTATCTAAGATGTGTTCTTATGCATGATGAAGTGTGTTGCATCATCTACATGCTATCTTCTTGTTAGGAAGCACATACTTCAAAAAAAAATTATGTTTTCATTAGGTTTGGCTGACCTGGTGTTTACACTTCATATGAAGAATTAAAATTTAAATAAGGAAGAGTGTGGTTGATCTAAGACATTTCTTTTGGTCTTGGTTAAGTGTTTAATTGGTCCACTATAGGAATGTTGATTTGTTGACCTAATTTGAATTTATGAAATGCACATGTGGTCAACGTTGGAGAAAGTTTCTAAGGTTGAAGATGGTATAAATGCAAGTTGAGATGCAAATATTTACATGATGAAAAGTAATGAAGTAATCCACAAGTGAAGAGTAGAGCTGTATAAAAGTGAGTTGAGGTAGTAGTACTTCATTGTGTTAGATTCTTGAAAGTACTAAGTTGAAGGTTTCTGCAATATTCTTATCAAAGTTACGGATGTGTGTAAATTGCTATGGTGGATCTTTCTATTATCTTTTGTACCTATAGGAAGTGAGCCTCCCTATTAGATAGTGAGTCCTTTCTATAGGTAGTGAGCCTTTTTATTCGGGCAGTCAATCCTTGGCAGTGAGCCTTTGTATTCAGTTTTTCTATCACTTTATATTGTGAGTTAATCCTCACTATGGTTTTTCCCTCTTTGGGTTTTGCATGTAAATATGGTGTTCATTGTGTTGATTTTTATTTTTGTTGTCTACATTTCATGTTCATACTTAATAACATAACAATGTGGTTATGAAATTGATAAGTGTTGAAGTTTTTTGTTGCAATTTGGTGACAACTGATTCACCCCATCTCTCAGTTGTTCTGCGCCTTTTAACAATTGGTATCAAAGCTTTGGTTACTTGGTATAGAGATTAACCACTTAAGAAATATCTAATGGTGCATAAGTTGGTGATCCCTATGTTTGATGGATCTAATTATAATGAGTGGAAAGTGTAGATGAGAGGATATATAATCTCTCCTAGTTACAAGCTCTGGAAGACTGCTGAGATGAAGTATAGTGCTCCGATGAGTGGTCCTACTACTATGTGGTTTCTTCTTATGAGGAGAATGGAAAGGTGGGGTATGCTATTTTTAGTGCTTTATGGGTATGTGCAGAATCATGATGGGCAAAAAAGAGGTGATATGATGTGATAGGGAGAGGATTGGAGGAATCACTCACTGATTCCTACTCTTTGCCTTTCCTTAATAGACCTCCTTGGTGCCTTGCTCCACCAATCTAACCTATAGGTCCCTGCTCCTACCTAGGAACCCCTAGTTGTCTGACCAATCCCTCATCTATCCACTTGTTGTCCTTCTTCCAAGAAAATCTTGGTGTTGTCTCATGTTCTTTCCTTTGACCCTTAATCTACCCTAAAGGCCAAATAACCTCAAACGTTGAACACAACTTTGCAGGGGTGTGAGGGTGATACAAAGGCTTCAAAACATCTCATCTTTTTCTCTTTAAGACCCTCCTAACTCCACTTGACCATCGCTTACATGAAACCCTACTTGTGGGCTGCTAGCCTAAGTGCCCAACTAGGCCTCTAAACAGGATAAAATGCAATTTCTTCTAAACCCACCAAAGAATTAGGTTCCTTTGTTGAGGATTAGTGTTTCTCAACCCTATTTCTTAAATTTTTCTATGGTTTTAGCGCTGAATAGGCCATACACTATCCAAATGCAAAAATGGTCAAGTACCTAGGGTTTCAAACTGCTCAGAAATAGTTTTAGGACTGGTGAAAATTTCTACTTTCAAATGAATTAGTAAACCCTCTTCCTAAGCACCATGCTTAGCCAATACCACCCCCTAAATTCTTCAAAAATAATCTCTTCAAGATCTCACGTCCCCTGCAAGTTATGGCTCTTTTTCTCCAAGTCTGCCCCAACAGGACCTGCACTAGCTCGCCTAGGGCAAAGCTTTTCTAGTGTCTCCTACACTGCCACAAACCCTACAAGCTACCATATTTACAAGGAGAGAGACTAGGCAGAAATCCTAAGAGTTCATACAATTTTTACAGTGCGAAGATGCTCTAGGACTCCATTATTACAAAACTGATTGTACAGGCCAGAAAAAGCTAAAAACAAACTATGTACAAGTAAAAGATGGAAAATGATTTACAAAGGTAAATGAAAAGCACACCAATCTTGAGAAAAGATACCACTACATACTACCAACAAAATAACAGTAGATTTAATTCATTAAAGCTCAAGATGGACGCAAAGAACAGGAAAAATTATCTTTGAACATTGTTTTTCTCAATTTCCAGAAATGCCACGCAACAACAATGCTTCCAACCTTTCCTTAGGGTCGAGTCTTGCCTCAAATAGGCTTCTTGAGCAGTTGAGCTTCAGGGGTCGAGCTTTTTAGATGACCTAAAGCAACCTTTATAAAACCCACTGTGTTTTGCAAACTTTGGCAACTTTTTACCATTCATCAAAATGATGTTATAAAACTATTTTGCACTTGTAAAATTCTTTCCCAAAGTTAAAAATCACCACTAAGCTCAACACTAGATGGTCTACATGACCTTATGACAACAAAACCAAAAATAAGAACTTCAAACAAAACTTCCAAAAAAAAACCTCAAACTTTGCCAAGTGCTCCTGCACCATTCTCCCCCTCTCAGCTCAAACAACTAAGGAGAGGAAGGAGAGACCAGTGATAGGTCAATTCCAAACTTATTGAACTGATCTTCCTGTATCCAAGTGGCTTCTGATTCTGGCTTGTTCTTCCACTTGATAAGGTGCTCCATATACACCTTGTGTCTTGTAGCTTTTTGCACTCTTGACTGCAAGATCTTCTCTGCTTGAAGTTTGTCTTGTTGAGGAAGGTTTACATTACTGATGTCCTTGAAGATTTCCTTGTTGTTCTGATCCTCATCATTGACTGATCCCTTGTACTTGATCAAATCAACAACATTGAAAACTGGAGAGATGCCCAAGTCTGATGGTAATTCCACCTTATATGCATTCTTGCCATATTTGGCCAACACCTTGCATGGACCCACTCTTTTCATCTGTAACTTGGTTTCCATTCCTTTCTGCAATCTGGATTTGTTGAGGTGGACCATAACATAGTCCCCAACTGCAAATTGGACATCCTTCCTTGACAAATCAACATTCTCCTTCAACTTTTGGGTTGTTGTTGTGACTATTTGCTTGACCTGCTCATGAATCTCTTTCATGGTTTGAGTGAAATCCTCTCCATGTCCACTCCTATTCTCCATAGATCCAAGGTCTCTAAGTTCATAAATGTCTCTTGGGTGCATCCCATACACAACCTCAAATGGACTTTTCCCTGTAGTTCTATTAACACTGTCATTATAGGCATATTCAGCTTGGGAGATCACCATATCCCATGTCTATCCATATTCCTTGGTTAGACACCTCAGTAGATTACCCAACACTCTGTTAACCACCTCTGTTTGACCATCGGTCTGAGGATTGTAAGCTGATCCAAAAGACAGGTTTGTATCCAATATGCTCCATAGAGTCTTCCAAAAATGACTCATGAACTTCACATATCTGTCAGAAACAATGCTTAGAGGCAAGCTATGGATCCTAACAACTTCCTTGAAGAAAAGATGAGCTATGTAGCTGGTATCATGAGTAGTTTTGCAAGGAATGAAGTGACTCATCTTACTAAATCTGTCAACCACAACATAAACACTGTCAAAACTAGTCTTGGTCTTAGGAAGGCCTACCACAAAATCCATGCTCACACACTCCCATGGTCTGTTAGGAATGGGCAGGGGTTGATACAAACTAGCATTGCTAGCTCCTCCCTTAGCTTTCATGCATACAACACACTGTTCCACATATTTTCTGACATCTCTTGCTAACTTAGGCCAGTAATAGAACCTTTGAACTAGTTCTAAAGTTTTATTAATACCAAAATTCCCACTAAGACTTCCATTATGCTTTTCTTGAATCAGATTTTCCCTCATTGACCCTCTTGGAACACATAACTGATTACCCTTAAATAACAGTCCATTTTGTAGTGTATACTCATCATATTGACTATGAAAATGATTCTCAAAATCAGAGCATACCTTGTAAGCTTCTGAGAAGTCTTCATCTTCACCATAGAGGTCTTTGAAACTCTCTAATCCAATGCTTTTCAGCTGTATTTCCTGTACTATCAACAACCTTCTGCTTAATGCATCTGCCACCTTGTTCATTTTCCCTTTCTTGTGATTGATAGTGAATGTGAAGGCTTGGATGTATTCCATCCATTTCAAATGCCTATTACTTAACTTCTCTTGGGTGTTGATGTAACTAAGTTCTTGGTTATCAGTGAAGACCACAAACTCTTTGGGTAACAAATAATGCCTCCACTTCCTAAGGGACTGCACTAAAGAATATAATTCTATATCATAGGTAGAGTACTTTTGCTTGGCTTCATTGAGCTTTTCACTAAAAAAGGCTACAGGCCTACCTTCTTGACTAAGTACTCCTACTGCTACTCCACTTGCATCACACTCAACTGTGAACAACTTGTCAAAACTAGGCAATTGGAAAATTGGTTGAGTTTCCACTTCTTGTTTCAGTTTTTCAAACCCTTTATCAGCCTCTTGAGTCCACTTAAACTTTGTTTTCAGACCACCTTTGATAGTATCTAGGACTGGTGCACATATGCCACTAAAATTCCTTATGAATTTCCTATAAAACTGAGCCAAACCATGAAAAATCCTTACCTCTATTGCTGTGGTTGGTGTAGGCTAGTTTAGGATGGCTTCCACCTTGCTTGGATCCATCTTCAACATTCCTTGGGATACTACAAAGCCTAGATACACAAGTTCTTTCTTGAAGAACTCACACTTCTCGAGGTTAATTGCCAACTTCTCTTCTTGCGACCTTTTAAGAACCATCTCCACATGCTTCAAATGTTCTTCTGCTGTCCTACTAAAAATTAGTATGTCATCAAGATAGACTACTAAAAGGATCCCTATAAAATCCTTAATTACTTCATTCATTAGTGTCATGAACGTACTAGGGGCATTTGAGAGGCCAAATGGCATCACTTTCTACTCATATAAGCCATCATTTATCTTAAAAGTTGTCTTCCACTTGTCTCCATCGTTAATCCTGATTTGATGGTAGCTACTCTTGAGGTCCAACTTAGTGAAATACTGTGCTCCTCCAAGGCAATCCGTTAAATCTTCAATTCTAGGAATTGGAAACCTATACCTAATGGTGATCCTATTAATTGCTCTCGAATCAGTACAAATTCTTCACCTACCTCCTTTCTTGGTTTCCAAAACCACTAGTACTACACAAGGGTTGATACTCTTTTGAATCAATCCTTGATCCAATAACTCTTGCACTTGCCTAGCTACCTCTAGGTTCTGCTCAAGTGTAAGCTTGTATGCTGCTTTGTTAGGTAGTGAGGCTCTAGGTATGAATTCAATTTGATGACTTATTGCTCTCTTTGGTGGTAGAGTTGCAAGTGTACCATCACTAACTATGCTCTTGTACTTATCAAGTAACCTTTGGACTGCTTCTGGTCCTTTCAACCTTTTCTTCCTCTTTGGACTGCATCAAAACCACATATCCTTCACCTCCTTGATGTAGATTGTTGATAAAATATTTACCACTGCTCAACATGATGTTTGGTACCTTGGATTGCCCTTCATCTTCTTCTGACAGTGACTACAGTTTGAAGGTTCTTCCATCCTTCTTGAATGAGATGGTGTTCTCTTTCCCATCATAAATGGCACTTCTGTCATATTTCCAAGGTCTGCCCAGTAGTAGATGAAATACATCCATGGGCAATACATCACAAACTAACTTGTATTTATAGCCTCCAATTGAAAATTCCACTGTTACTTGCTCATTGACCAAAACACTCTGCCCTTCATTCAGCCATGTGACCTTGTAGGGGTTATTGTGAGGTACCTTTTTCCAATTTTATCTTTATTACTGCCTCCTCTGAGATTGTGTTATCCATTGAACCTGAGTCTACTATGACCTTGCATACTTTACCAAGTATCTTGCACCTTACTCTAAAAAGAGCTCTTCTTTGTTTAGGTTCCTCCTTGACTGGTTGTCTGATCAAAACCCTGTTAAACATTAGATTCTCTCCTACCTCAGACTCTATATGACTAATTTCAGATGCTTTAGGACTCATGGTGTTCTCTTGTGCATAAGCCACTCTCTTTTCATTGCTAGAAGAGGATACTTTCTCCGGGCACCTATAAGTAGGGTGACCTAGTTGACTGTAGTGATAACACTTTATGTTTGCAAAATAAGAACTGCTCCTACCTGCTCCTATTCCTCTATTTGAACCTCATTGAGGTCCTCTTTCTCTGTTAAATCCTCCTCTTGAATATGTTTCACCTCCATGCTCAGTGAGCTTAGATTCTCCTTGGTTCCTTTGATCATTACCTCTACCTTGGTAACCACCACGCTGTCCTCTTTGATCTCTGCCTTTGCCTTTGCCCTTAGAATACTGATCATGCTTTCTTTTGTTCCTTTCCTCAATCTTTATAGCCAATTGATAACATTGGTGGACTATTTTAGGACTCGAAAGAGCCATCTCTTCTTGGATGTTCCATTTTAAGCCATTAAGATACCTAGCCACTTTTAGGCTCTCATCCCTTGTCACATTAGATCTCAAGCAAAGCTTTTGAAACTCCTCAGTGTAAGTGTTTACATCTTGGTCCTTCTGCCTTAGACTTTGCCTCTTCTTTTGAAGTTGGATCTCATAATCATCTGGCATATAGGCTTCCTTTAGCTTAGCAACCATTCCTTTCAAAGTTGATATGGGTTGTTTGCCTTCTTTTTCCCTTTAAGTCTGAACAAACTTCCACCATGTCAAGGCTGGTCCTCTCAACCTTCATTTAGCAACCTTCACCTTTTGTGCTTCAGTGACTCCATCACACTCAAAGTGATTCTCCATGCCTTCTATCCAATCCATGACCAAATCAAGATCCATTTTTCCACTAAACAGTGGTATGCCCTCAATTCCTTTTCCACTCAAGGCTTTCAATGCCTTCAAGAAAGGCTCCTCCTCCAAAACAGGGCCAGGTTCAGGGACCTTGTCTTCCTTTGCAACCTCTTCTTCCTTTGGTACCTTTCCTTCCAATCTTGCATTGTTCAATGCTTTCTCAAGTTGCTCTATTCTTTCTTTTAATGACTTGTTGTCCTCCTCTTGTCCTTCAACCATCTTGGCTAATTGTGCATTTATCACCATGGCGGGAGTTTCACTTGACTCAACTTCTGACATATAAGCTACTTCCCCAAATCTTTTTCTAGCTCTGATACCGAATCTGATAGGGAGAGGGATTGGAGGAATCACTCACTGATTCATGCTCTTGTCCTTTCCTTAATAGATGATAGAACAAAGGTTGATATGAGAAAATGCTATCTCACTGCTTTGAGTCCTTGATCTGAGAACTCCAAAGGTGATATTTATTTCACCCTACAACCTATAGGTCCTCTTACCTTTGAGGCACCCCTAGTTCACTTTATCAACCCTACTATCGTTGCAATTTTTTTGCTACCAAGTGCCATTTGGTACTCCATCACGTGCACAAACTAGCCCTTATTCCTCTAAAGACTAGTCACTCTTCCATTTTTCCAACCTTGTTGTAGGGGCGTGTGTGGCACTTTCCAAGGCCTCCATAGTCATCTTTTCCGGTGCTTCAATAAACACCAAGCTTCAGCTCTCCATTGTTTTCACAGAAAATAGAGTTCTTGGTTCTTGGGTAGGGTTACAAGCCTCAAAACTATTTTAGTCCTCTTGACACAAGAACAAGGTTAGAACTCCTCTCTTTCCACCAATTGTGCCAATCTTTCTATTGGATCTCCAGCTCTTTTTCCAAGCTTCGACTGCTTCTTTGGAAATTGGTGTCTTTTCTGCCCGAACAGGGTTACAATTCAACCTTGGTGGAAACTAGGGTTTCTCAAGGATTTTTCTTGGTTTATTCTGTCTTTACAGATCACAAATACATTAAAGAGTCTTTTATTTACCACTCCACACTTTCTTTGACCTGCCTACATTCACAAATCTCCATTAGATGAAAATTGTTGCACACCCCTGCTACGTTGGGGTCTCTTTTTACCCTCTTGACTGTCTTTTCTAGCCAGGTCTGCAAACTCGCCTAGACACAGTCTTCTTTCTTGACTAAAGAACCTCTGATGACCACTATATTTACACTATGTACACACCTAGAGTTTTGCATTGCTTCTTCTACATCCATATAGCCTAGTGCATTCAGAAACAACCCCTAAACTCCATGGTTCTTGTTTATTTTACTAGTCCAAAACAGAGTTAAAGAAAATACAGATTTTAATAAAATGTAGAAAGCAATGAAAATACAATTTAAGAATTAAAAAACAGAACTTCTATACGTTTCTTTACATGCTCTGAAACCAATAAAAGATCTATTCCATTATTCTATTTGCTGTCACGCAAAAAGTTCAGGAAAATAAATTTCTTTTTCAACAAAAATACTCTCTTGTTTATTCTCATCAAAAAATGCCTTTTCAAAGCTTCCAACCGTTCAAAAAACATCCATCAACCTCAAACATGGTTGAGGCATTCTTTTCCAACACTCAGAAACCATTAGGTTTTTAGTTTCGGGCTTAAAAGTGGAGAAAAAACATTTTTATGGAAAACACACTGTGTTTTGCTATTTTCACCGAAACCTAAGGAAACGCCTACAAAATGAGTTTCCATTTGGTATTAATTTTTCTTAAGCTTCAAAGAGGTCCCCCTTACACCTTATCAATGGTGTTTGAGACTTTACAAAACAAAACAAAAAGATTAAAAAACAACTCATCAAAATTTTCTTATTTTTTATGGTAGGTGCTCTTGCACCATTCTCCCCCTCTCAGCACAAAGATGAACTGGAAGGTGGTATCATTTTCAGATTAATTCCAAGCTTCTTGAATTGATCCTCTTGTACCCATGTATCCTCTGAGTCAGGTTTTCTCTTCCACTTGATAAGGTGCTCCATGTATACCTTATTCCTTGTTGCTTTCTTCACCCTGGACTCTAAGACCTTCTCTGCCTGAGCTTTCTCTTGACTTGGAAGGGGTATATTACTGATATCTTAAAAAATTTCCTGACTATTATGAACATCATCATTGACTGTACCCTTGTACCTGATCAAATCAACAACGTTGAAGACTGGAGATATACCCAAATCCGATGGAAGTTCCACCTTGTATGCATTCTTTCCATACTTAGCTATCACCTTGCATGGTCCTACCCGCTTCATTTGCAACTTGGTGGACATCCCCTTCTGCAATCTAGATTTTTTGAGGTGAACCATCACATAATCACCCACTTGAAACTGCACATCTCTCCTTGTCTCATCAACTTTGTCCTTCAACTTTTGTGTTGCTGCTGTGATTGTCCTCTTAACTTGCTCATGAATCTCCTCCATGGTTTGAGTGAAGTCTTCTGCATGTCCACTCCTATTCTCCATTGTTCCAAGGTCTCTGAGCTCACAAATTCCTCTTGGATGCATTCCATACACAACTTTAAATGGGCTTTTTCCTGTAGTTTTGTTCACACTATCATTGTATGCATATTCCGCTTGGGAAATCACCATATCCCAGGTCTGTCCATATTCTGTTGTCAAGCACCTCAATAGGTTACCTAACACTCTGTTAACCACCTAAGTTTGGCCATCGGTCTGAGGATGGTAAGCTGATCCAAATGATAAATTAGTTCCCAATCTGCTCTATAGTGTTTTCCAGAAATGACTCATGAATTTTACATCCCTATCTGAGACAATGCTCAATGGCAATCCATGGATTCTCACAACTTCCCTGAAAAAGAGATGGGAAATATAGCTTGCATCATGTGTAGTCTTGCAAGGAATAAAGTGACTCATCTTGCTAAATATGTCCACAACTACAAAAACACTGTCAAAACTAGATTTAGTCTTGGGAAGACCCACCACAAAATCCATGCTCACACACTCCCATGGTCTATTCGGAATAGGCAAGGGCTGATATAACCTAGTATTGCTAGCTCCCCCTTTGGCTCTCATGCAAACAACACATTGTTCAACATACTTTCTGACATCTTGTGCTAACTTAGGCCAATAGTAAAACCTTTGTACCAGCTCTAAAGTTTTGTTAATACCAAAATTCCCACTAAGACTGCCATTGTGTTTTTCTTGGATCAGATTTTCTCTCATTGATCCTCTTGGGACACATAACAGATTTCCCTTGAATAACAACCCATTTTGCAATGTATACTTAGCATATTGACTATGAAAATGATTTGCAAAGTCTGAACATACCTTGTAGGCTTCGGAAAAGTCTTCGTCATCACCATAGAGGTCTTTAAAGCTTTCCAATCCAATGCTTTTCAGCTGTATCTCTTGGACTGTCAACATCCTCCTGCTTAATGCATCTGCCACTTTGTTTTGCTGTCCCTTCTTGTGCTTAATGGTAAATGTGAAGGCTTGAATGTACTCCATCCATTTCAAGTGTCTATTGCTTAACTTCTCTTGGGTATTGATATAACTGAGTGTCTGGTTATCCGTGAAGACCACAAACTCTTTGGGCAGTAAATAATGCCTCCATTTCCTAAGGGACTACACTAAAGCATAAAGTTCCAGATCATAGGTGGAGTATTTTTTCTTAGCTTCATTAAGTTTTTCACTAAAGAAGGCAATAGGCCTACCTTATTGACTAAGGACTCCTCCTATTGCTACTCCACTTGCATCACACTCAACTGTAAACAATTTATCAAAACTAGGCAATAACAAGATAGGTTGTGTTGCCACTTCTTTTTTCAACTTTTCAAACCCTTTATCAGCTTCTAAAGTCCACTTAAACTTTTTTTTCCGACCACCCTTGATTGTATCTAACACTGGTGCACATATACCACTAAAATTCCTTATAAACTTCCTATAAAACTGATCCAAACCATGAAAACTTCTTACCTCAGTTGCTGTGGTTGGTGTAGGCCAGTTTAGGATGGCTTCCACCTTACTTGGATCCATCTTCAGCGTTCCTTGAGATACCACAAAGCCTAGATACACAAGCTCTTTTTTGAAGAACTGACACTTCTCAAGGTTGATTGCCAACTGTTCTTCTTGCAACCTTTTGAGTACCATCTCTACATGCTTCAAATGCTCTTCTGCTGTCTTACTGAAAATCAGTATGTCATCCAAGTAAACTACCACAAAAATCCCTATGAAATCTTTAAGCACCTCATTCATTAGTCTATTGAACGTGTTAGGGGCATTCGAGAGACCAAATGGCATCACTTTCCACTCATACAAACCATCATTTGTCTTAAAAGTTGTCTTCCACTCATCACCTTCCTTAATTCTGATTTGGTGATACCCCCTCTTAAGATCTCGCTTAGTGTAGAATTTTGCACCTCCAAGGCAATCCATTAAATCTTCAATCCTAGGTATTGGAAATCTATACCTAATTGTGATTCTATTTATTGCTCTGGAATCAGTACAAAGTCTCCATTTACCTCCTTTTTTTGTTGCCAGAACAACTGGGACTGCACATGGACTAATACTCTTTTGAATCAGACCTTGATTCAGCAACTCTTCCACTTGTCTTGCCACCTCTTTGTTCTACTCAGGGGTCAGTTTGTAGGCTGCTTTGTTAGGCAATGAGGCTCCAGGTATGAAGTCAATTTGATGACTTATTGCTCTCTTGGGTGGTAGAGTTGATGGTGTTCCATCACTCACAATGCTCTTGTATTTTTCTAGCAGCCTTTGAACTATTTCAGGTATGACTGTCTTCTCAACCTTTTCTTCCTCTTTGGATTGCATTAGGACCACATAACCTTCATTCCCTTGGTGTAGATCCTTGACAAACTCCTTGCCACTGCTCAACATAATGTTTGGAACCTTGGACTGCCCTTCATCTTCCTCAATCAACGATTGCAGCTTGAAGGTTTTTCCATCCTTCATGAATTCTATGGTATTCTCCTTTCCATGATATACAACACCTCTATCATATTGCCACGGCCTACCAAGAAGAAGATGGCATGCATCCATGGGAAGTACATCACAAATCAGCTTGTCTTTGTAGCCTCAAATCAAAAATTCCACTGTAACCTGCTCATTCACTAAGACACTCTGCCCTTTATTCAGCCATGTGACTTTGTAGGGATTGGCATGAGGTACCTTCTGCAATTTTAACTTATTTACTACCTCCTCAGAGATGATATTGTCTGTAGAACCAGAATCTACAATGCCCTTGCATACCTTTCCCAATATCTTGCACCTTGCTCTAAACAAAGCTCTCCTTTTCTTGGGTTCTTCCTTGACCAGTTGTCTAATCAGCACTCTATTAAACATCAGATTTTCACCTACTTATGATTCTATGTGACTGATCTCAGGTGTCTTTACACTCACGATGTCGTCTTGTGCAAAAGCTACTCTTTTCTCGTTGCTAGATGAAGTTTTCTCTGGGCATCTATAAGCTAGATGACCTAGCTGATTGCAGTTATAACATTTCATGGTGGCAAAGTAAGAGTTACCTCTGCCTACTCCTCTACCTCTGTTTGAACCTCCTTGAGGTCCTCTTCCTCTATTAAAACCTCCTCTTGATGAGGTTTCACCTCCATGCTCAGTAAGCTTTGATTCACCTTGTTTTCTTTGGTCACCACCTCTTCCTTGGTAACCTCCACACTATCCTTTTTGATCTCTGCCTCTTCCTCTGCCCTTAGAGGACTGATCATGCTTCCTTTTATTCCTCTCTTCAATCTTGATAGCTAGCTAATAGCATTGGTGGACTGTCTTGGGGCTGAGCAAAGCCATCTCTTCCTGTATATTCCACTTCAATCCATTTAGATACCTAGCCACTTTTAGGCTTTCATCTTCTGCCACATTTGATATCAAGCAAAGCTTCTGAAACTCTTCCGTGTAGGTGTTTACATCTTGGTCTTTTTGTCTTAAACTCTGTCTTTTCTTGTGGAGCTTAATTTCATAATCATCTGGCATATAGGCTTCTTTCACTTTAGCAACCATTCCTTTCCAGGTTGATATGGGCTGCTTACCTTGTTTCTCCCTTTCAGTCTAGACAAAATTCCACCAAGTTAACGTTGATCCTCTCAACCTTGATTTTGCAACCTTCACCTTCTGTGCTTCTATGACTCCATCACATTCGAAGTGATTCTCCATGCCATCTATCCAGTCCAAGACCAGATTGGGATCCATCTTTCCATGGAATAGTGGTACACCCTCAAGTCCTTTTCCACTTAGTGCTTTTAATGACTGCAAGAAAGGCTCCTCCTCCAAAACAGGGTCAGGTTCAGGGACTTTGTCCTCCTCTGCAACCTCTTCTTCTTTTGGCACTTTGCCTTCCAGTTTCACCTTGTTTAGTGCTGCTTCAAGCTGGTCTATTCTTTCCTTTAGATATTTTTTATCCTCTTCTTGCTTTTCAACCATCTTGGCTAATTGTGCATTTGTCACCATCTTCGGTGGCTCACTTGATTCAACTTCCTCTGACATATAAGCTATTGCTTCCCAAATCTTTCATTGCTCTGATACCAATTTGATAGAACAACGGTTGATATGAGAATATGCTATCTCATTGCTTTGAGTCCTTGATCTGAGAACTCCTAAGGTGATATTTCTTTTTCCCTACAACCTATAGGTCCTCTTACCTTTGAGGCACCCCTGGTTCACTTTATCAACCCTGCTATCGTTACAAATTTGCTGCTACCAAGTGCCATTTGGTACTCCTTCACGTGCACAAACTAGCCCTTATTCCTCTAAAGACTAGTCACTCTTCTATTCTGCCAACCTTGTTGCAGGGGCATGTGTGGCACTTTCCAAGGCCTCCATAGTCATCTTTTCTGGTGCTTCAATAAACACCAAGCTTCAGCTCTCCATAGTTTACACAAAAACAAAGTTCTTGGTTCTTGGGCAGGGTTAGAAGCCTCAAAACTCTTTTAGTCCTCTTGACACAAGAACAAGGTTAGAACTCCTCTCTTTCCACCAATTGTGCCAATATTTCTATTGGTTCTCCATCTCTTTTTTAAAAGCTCTGACTGCTTCTTTGGAAATTGGTGTCTTTTCTGCCCGTACAGGGTTACAATTCAACCTTGGTGGAAACTAGGGTTTCTCAAGGCTTTTTCTTGGTTTATTCTGTCTTTATAGATCACAAATACATTAAAGATTCTTTTATTTACCACTCCACACTTTCTTTGACCTTCCTACATTCCCAAATCTTCATTAGATGAAAATTGTTGCACACCCCTGCTACGTTGGGGTCTCTTTTTACCCTCTTCACTGTCTTTTCTAGCTGGGTTTGCAAACTCGTCTAGACATAGTCTTCTTTCTTGACTAAAGAACCTCTGATGACCACTATATTTACACTATGTACATGCTTGGAGTTTGGCATTGCTTCTTCTACGTCCATACAGCCTAGTGCATTCAGAAACAACCCCTAAACTCCATGGTTCTGGTTTATTTTACCAGTCCAAAACAGAGTTAAAGAAAATACAGATTTTAATAAAATGCAGAAAGCGATGAAAATACAATTTAAGAATAAAAAAACAAAACTTCTATTCCATTATTCTATTTGATGTCACGCAGAAAGTTCAGGAAAATAGATTTCTTTTTCAAAAAAAATACTGCCTCTTGTTTATTCTCATAAAAAAATGCCTTTTCAAAGCTTCCCACCATTCAAAAAACATCCATCAACCTCAAACATGGTCGAGGCTTTCTTTTCCAACACTCAGAAACCGTTAGGTTTTCAGTTTCGGGCTTAAAAGTGGAGAAAAAACATTTATTTCGAAAACACACTGTGTTTTGCGATTTTCACCAAAACCTAAGGAAACGCCTACAAAACGAGTTTCCATTTTTTTTTAATTTTACCTAAGCTTCAAAGAGGTCCCCCTTACACCTTATCAATGGTGTTTGAGACTTTACAAAACAAAACAAAAAGATTAAAAAACAACTCATCAAAATTTTCTTATTTTTTATGGTAGGTGCTCCTGCACCAATAGACCTCCTTGGTGCCTTGCTCCATCAATCTAACCTATAGGTCCCTTCTCCTACCTAGGAACCCCCAGATTTCTGACCAATCCCTCTTCTATCCACTTGTTTTCCTTCTTCCAAGCAAATCTTGGTGTTATCTCATGTTCTTTCCTTTGACCCTTAATCTACACTAAAGGCCAAATAACCTCAAACATTGAACACAACTTTGCAGGGGTGTGAGGGTGATACAAAGGCTTCAAAACATCTCATATTTTTCTCTTTAAGACCCTCCTAATCCACTTGACCATCGCTTACACCAAACCCTACTTGTGGGCTGCTAGCCTAAGTGCCCAACTAGGCCATTTAACAGGGATAAAATGAAATTTATTTTAAACCCACCAAATAATTAGGTTCCTTTGTTGAGGATTAGTGTTTCTCATTCCTATGCCTCAAATATTTCTAGGGTTTTAGCCCTGTACAAGCCGTACACTATACAAATGCAAAAATGGTCAAGTACCTAGGGTTTCAAACTGCTCAGAAATTGTTTTAGGACTGGTGAAAAGTTCTACTGTCAAATGAATTGGAAAACCCTCTTCCTGAGCACCATACTTAGCCAAGATGACCCTGTAAATTATACAAAAATAATCTCTCCAAGATCTCACATCCCTTGCAAGTTATGGCTCTTTTTCTCCAAGTCTGCCCCAACCGGACCTGCACTGGCTTGCCTAGGGAAAATATTTTCTAGCACCTCCTGCACTGCCACAAATCCTACAAGCTACCATATTTACAAGGAGGGAGCCTAGGCACAAATTCCAAGATTCCATACAATTTGTACGGTGGGAAGATGCTCTAGGACTCCATTATTACAAAACTGCCTGTACAGGCCAGAAAAAGCTGAAAACAAACTATCTACAAGTAAAAGATGGAAAATGATTTACAAAGGTAAATGAAAAGCACAAAAAGCTTAAGAAAAGCTACCACTACATACTACCAACAAAATAACAATAGATTTAATTCATTAAATCTCAAGATGGATGCAAAGAACAGGAAAAACTATCTTTGAATGCTATTTTTCTCAATTTCCAGAAATGCCACTCAACAACAATGCTTCCAACCCTGCCTCAGGGTCGAGTCTTTCCTTAAATAGGATTCCCAAACAGTTGAGCTTCATGGGTTGAGCCTTTTAGATGACCTAAAGCAACCTTTATAAAACCCACTGTGTTTTGCAAACTTTGGCAACTTTTTACCATTCATCAAAATGATGTTATAAAACTATTTTGCACTTGTCAAATTATTTCCCAAAGTTAAAAATCACCACTAAGCTCAACACTAGATGGTCTACATGACCTTATGAAAACAAAACCAAAAATAAGAACTTCAAACAAAACTTCCAAAAAAAAAGCTTGAACTTTGTCAGGTGCTCCTGCACCATGATGGGTATGTGTAGGGTATGTGGCTGACGACCTTTTTTCTACCCAAAATTGATCAAATGAAAAGGGTTTTTAAAGGAGATTCTCAGGTTTCAACCAATATAAATTATGTTTTACTTTCAATTTAATAAATAATTATTATTCATTTTCTATTTGACTTATGAATTAAGTCCTCATTCATAGGTTGATTGAAAAACATCTATAGCTTTCAAACAATATCACATTTTTTGAATCCAAAACATGCGTAACATTCTATGCTTTTCATACTATAGGATTAAAAAAAATTGAATTTCATAAAGTTTTGACCAAGTTAAGGTGGTTAGACATACGAGTTTTTTATATTTTTTAATATTTGTAATAAAAATTTCATAATTAATTATTTACTTGGAAAAGATTACAAAAAATATCCATCACGTGAAGACATGATTCCTTTACTTATATCTAAAATATTATAAAAAAATTTATCATTTTATTGTGGTTAGGGTGGTCAAACAGACACCTACTTCTTATATTTTCCCTGAAATTTGAGTGCTACTACATTAAAATTTTAAATTTTCACCAAATATATCTTTTTTCTAAAATAAACCTAGTATTTTAGAAACTACATTAAAAAATTTATAGATTCTATTCTTACATATTTTTGAAATAATATAGATAACTTATTCAAATTTTTATGTCAAGTTGCCTAACTCTGATTTTTCTAATTTTTTCGCCACTTAAGGGCCTATTTTTTCCATGATAATCCTGCACATACCCTTATCTAAAAGCAAGAGAACTAAGGTTCTTTCTTTGGTAACTACACATGAAGTTTGGAATAAGTTGGAAGAGCTATATGAAGGAAACGAAAGAGTAAAATTGACAAAGAAGATGACAAAAAAGTGTAAATATGAGAATTTGAGAATGGAAGAAGGTGAAGATTTTGCAAGCTATTTCTAGAGGGTTGAACTTCTAGCAAATGAAGTTAGGAATCAAGGGTGAAACTTGTCTGATGAAGATATAATTGAGAAGATCCTAATTACCTAGCTACCAGAGTGCTACATTGACAAGATCTCAGTTATCGAAGAGATGTATGATCCTAAGAAGTATACTAAAGAACAATTATTTGGTACCTTGACAAAATTTGAGTTGAGAAAGTTTGGAAAGAAAGATGAAAAGACACAAACAACATTTAAGGCAATGAAGATTGAAGATGATCTGAGTAGTGATGGTTCTGATGAATTAGAAATGAATTTCACCAGGAAGTTGAAGAAAGGTACCGATAAGTATAAACATATGTCACCCTTTAAATGTTTCAGTTGTTCTAATATTGGTCATTATGCTTCAAAATGTCTAAAGAGAGTTGTACATAAGAAGAAAAAGTATTATAAAGATAAAGATAGAAAAGATAAGAAATACAAGTTTTATTATGTTAAAGAAGAAGTTGAAATCTCTAATGATGAATCTATTTATGAGGGTGATGATAGTGAATGCTTATTTTTAGCTTTGGAGAATAAATCTTTCTACTAACCCTAGAAAATGTGCAAGGAAGAATGTTTTAGAAAATAAGAAGAATGAAATGGAAGGTATTGTGGTCAGTTCCTTTAATGCTAAGGAGGATGAAGACTTCTAGGTGATTTATAGTGGATATTCTAATCACATGACTAGATATAAAATTAAGTTTACTAAACTCAAAAATTATGATAGAGGTCTTATCATGTTTGGTGATGATTCAGGAGCAAAATTTTTTGGGAAAGGTACAATTAGTTTTGATGGAATACACAACACTAATTATGTATATTAAGTAAAGGGTTTAAGGCATAACCTTTTGAGTGTTGGACAGATGTGTAGCAATGGTTTTAAACTTGTGTTTCATAATAATACCTATGAAATTAGAAAAGGATCCAGAGATATGGTTGTTGCTGGAAGAACTCAAGGAAACATCTATCAACTTAAGGGTATTAATGGTCAATGTCTTGTATCTCAAGTCAATGAAAGTTGGTTGTGGCACCAAAGAATGGGACATGCAAACTTTGATAATCTAGTCTGAATTAGCTTGAGAGATGTTGTCTGAGGTCTTCCTACAATCACAAAGCCTGCTAGCACTATTTACAAAAGTTGTTAGTTAGGGAAAGGAGTAATATACTACCAGAATGCTAGAACTAATTCATACAAACCTCGTTGGTCCAACCAAAATAGGAAACCTAAATGATGACAAGTATTTCATGCTCCTTATTGATTATTATTCTTGAATGACATGGGTTGCTCTTCTTAGAGAGAAGACTTGGGCTCTAGATAGGTTTAAAGTGTTCAAAGCAAGACTAGAAAATGAAGTGAACCTAAGAATCAAATTTTTGAGATCTGATACAGGTGGAGAATTCACTTCTAGTTAATTTAATGCATTTTGTGAATAGCATGGCATAAAAAGACACTTTTCTTCTCTGAGAACCCCTCAATAGTATGTAGTAGTTGAGAGGAAAAACTGGACTATACAGGAAGCTGCAAGAACCATGATGAAAGAATAAATTTACTTGATGTGTACTGGAAAGAGGCAATACACACTATTGTTTATATTCTTAACAGAGTTCAGATTAGATGCAACAATAAAAAGACTCCTTTTGAGTTATGGACTGGTAAGACTCCTATTGTGAAGTACTTTAAGGTATTTGGAAGTAGATGTTACATTAAAAGAGATGATAAAAATCTTGGGAAGTTTGATGCTAGATGTGATGAAGGAATTTTTCTTGGATACTCAACTACCAACAATGCATACAAATGCTTCAATAAAAGATTAAGGAATATTTTTGAGTGCTAATTTGAAAGTTGATGTGGACATGCACAGACTAATTGAGATAAGTGAAGTAGAACCATATGATCCTATTTTCACACCAGTATCTGATGAGAATAAGGAAGATGAAGAAGAACAAACTGAAGAAGAAGAAGAAAATGAATGGGAACCTGTTTCTAAGACTTCTAAGTATGTGCAGAAGAATCATTTGTAGGAATAGATAATTGGAGATAAGAGTGAAGGTGTGAAGATAAGAAGTAAAGTTGTAGCTGAGGTAAATCTGTGTTTACTTTCTAAAATATAACCTAAGTCTGTGTGTGAAGCATGTGAAGATGAGAGTTGGGTTAGAGCTATGAAAGAAGAGTTGCAACAAATAGAGAAGAATCAGATATGTGAATTGGTCCCTAGAATTGTGAATAAAATTGTAATTGGTTCAAAATGGGTATTCAGGAATAAGCTGAATGAAAATGGCAAAGTTATAAGAAAAATAAAAGACTTGTATGAAAGGGATACTCACAAGTTGAAGGAATAGAATTTGAAGAAACATTTTCCCCTGTGGCTAGAATGGAATCTATTAGGATGTTTTTGGCCTTTTCTACCCACAAGGATTTCAAAGTATATCAAATGGATGTCAAGTCAGTATTCTTGAATTGTGAATTGGAAGAAGTATACATGGAACAACCTGAAGGATTTTAGTTATCAGACAAACATATATGGTTTGTAACTTGAAGAAGGCATTGTATGGACTAAAACAAGCTCCCAGAGCATGGTACAAAATATTGGATAGATACCTGATGCAACAAGGATTCAACAAAGTCTTTGCTGATAGGAATCTCTACTTCAAAGTGAAAGGTAACAAAATTTTGATAGTGGTGGTATATGTTGATGATATCATCTTTGAAGGAAATGAAGGAATGTGTAAGAGATATGTAGAAGAAATACAAAAAAAGGTTTGAAATGTCCATGATTGGTGAATTGAATTTCTTCCTTGGTCTTCAAGTAAATCAAACTGACAAGGGGATATTCATTTCATAATTAAAATATGTGAAAGAACTGTTGAACAATTTTTGAATGTATGATTCTAAACTAGTTAGTACTCCTATAGTGACTAGATATAAGCAGAGTAAAGATGATGAATCTACTAAAGATGATCAGAGAAAATACAGATCTATGATTGGTGGGCTATTGTACCTTACTACTACCAGACTAGATATAATGCATGTAATTTGTTTATTTGACAGATTTCAAGCAGATCCTAAATAGGAGCATGTGACAACTATAAAGAGGATATTTAGATATCTTAAAGGCACATTGGATTATGGCTTATGGCATCCTAAGGATGTTGATTTCACTTTGAGTGCTTATATCAATGTGGATTGGGCTAGTTATGTGGATGACCAAAAGAGTACCAAAGTGGTGCTTTCTATCTTGGTGGAAGATTGGTTTCATGGTTGAATAAGAAACAAGACTCAATTTCCTTATCCACTATAGAAGTAGAATATATTCTTGTTGTTGGAATCAAGGAACACTGAGAGGGGGGTGAATTAGTGTTCTGCAAAATTTAACATTATTAACTTGATCTTTAAACCACTTATGGCATTGATCCAAAAGAAAGATGAAAGAACACAAGGAAATTAACCAAAACAACATAACACAAGGATTTTAATGTGGAAACCCTATTAGGGGAAAAACCACAATGGAGATTAATCCACAATATGATTATACTCAAAATAAGTGTTTACAAAGGAATGCAAATGCATTTAGGAACACTACCTAGAGCTCACTGCTCAAATACAAAATAGCTTACTACCCAAAAGAAGACTCACTATCTTACAATCACATTCAAAAGACAACTTGAGTGGATGAACTATGAGATAGCATCTTCCAATTCTTGATTATAGTTCCAGTTAAGCACATTAATCACATTATTCATATTTTGTCTAATTGTGCTCTTGAAACTCTGTCTCCTTTAATCTTAATCACCAGTCTTTTTTTTGTGCAAGTAAAATTGTGCACAATTGATCTATAATCCTTCTGACTTTCACATCATATCTCATCAAATATCAAAATTATATGAATAATCAATTATATATATCCACAACTAGGGATTAGAACAACTGCATGTTGGCTTTAACAAAATATAAAGAATGTACAAACCGTCGACCCAATCCATAAAAAATTATCAATGCAAATCAACCAATGTCGGACAAAGCATAGTAAGGACCCAGAAAAACATACTCAAACATGAAACACCTTAAACAATCATGCCTCAAATATCTATAACATGTTACAATCACCCTATTTTCCTTTTTTGTAGGATGCCCTGGTTTAGCTTGATAGTTAACACATATCATCAATTTGACTTCCAGTGTAAGAAAATACTCAGATGTGGATGGAATTACTAACAAGGGTTGCCATCAATGACAACACTAGATGACTTGTGTAGTGTCTTTTGCCAACAATCTCCCCCTTTGGCATTGATGGCAACACTTAGTGAAAAATGACTAAGTTTTGGAATCAGTACCAACATGAATACATTGTAATCCTCAAAACTTCAAAAAAATTTAATCACAACTCAACCTGAGATGAATAATACATTTTTCACTTTTACACACTCCCCCTTTGACATCAATGGAAAATACGAGAATCTACATACCAAAAATCATACGAAATTTCTATGAACAAACTATATATGTACAAACATGATTTTCTAAATTACATGGACTTGAATATGTCTACAATTTTTTTCTTCAACGGTCTTAAACTAGTGTCCAAACCCTTTTTGAGACTCTCCAAAATAGTCATGTGGCCACATAATAGGTAGGTTTGCATCTCTGTTGACTCAAGATTTTCCAAATCACTGACAACCATAACATCATGTGCTTCCTTCAATGCACTAAGCATTGTCTCCATTTTAGGACCAATTAGTCCTTTGAGCTCACATACCCTTTCAAAAATTATGTATTTTTCATGCTTCAATCTTTTAATTTTTTCAAGTAGGAATATGGCTTGACCTTCTTGCTTACCCACAAAAACGGTTAGAGGATCAAAGGTTTGAGAAATATCTACTAACTGTTTCTCATATTCCTTAATTTTCTTTTCAGTGACCTCAATGAATTTTGACAAGGATAAGCATGACTTGTAGATATTTCCACCCTCAAATAATGCTCCTTGAATGCTCTTTTCATAGGTAGCTAATAAGGATTTATCATTAGCAATCATACTCTTCAATCTACTGAACTTGTTTGCACCAAATTCTTTCTAGACCTTATCCTCAGCCTAATTTTCAAGATACTCAAAGTGAGTACTTATAGAGTTAATAAGTTTCTTTATTTGACTGAAGGGAAAATTAGATGATTCCTTGACATGTGTGGGAATGATCTTCTCTAAGATACCAAATTGAAGGCATAGCAGCTCACTGTCCTCAATGTGAGATTTCATTATCTCCTCCCTTGCCTTGGTCTGAGAAAATGTTGCTACCTTCAGGTTCTGAATATGAGATAGAGTGGCCAAGTTGATAGGACCTTCAACCAATTTAGGTTCAAACTCCTCGTGTTCTTCTAAAAACTTCTTTACTACCTTTGCATTTCCTCTTTCTTCCATAGCAATCTCTTTTTCCTTAGCCTTATTTTCTTCAATAACAGATTCTTGCTTGGTCTTAAGAATCTACGTTTCTTCAACTAACATATCTTTAGGAGATTTAGTCTCCATGGGAATTTTAGTATCTTTTATATGTAGAGGAATATGAGTGTCCTCAAATGTTTCATCTTTCACTTCTTCAATAGCAGCTCAAACATCTTGGCTGTTATATCTATTCTTCAACGGAACTGCCTTAAGAATTTTCTTAGTATCTTTTGCTACTTCCTCAGTCTGCCCGATCATAAGCTTATTCGTCCTTGTTTTTCTCTTAAAATCCCTTTTAGCATCAGTGAGAATTTTCTTCATTTCTTCTATTGATATTACCAGACATAGATTGGAAAGTATGCATTCTCTCATTTTTTCTTCTTTAGTTCTTGCATATACTCTCCTCATTTCCAAGACTTCATATAACCCTTTAGGTAACTTTGACATTATTTCTATGAGAGTCATATTGAAAATATTTAGATATTTTATTGTGGATTCTTCAAGAATTCTCTATCTGACACTATCAAAAGTGTCATACCATTCAGAAAGTGGTTTGAGATTAGCATCCTTAATTAAACCATTTTCCACTTTCGCTATAGTCATACCTGATCTATTAGTTTTCGCCTTTTTCTTGGCTTTTACTTCACTTAAGGGCTTGTCCTTAGAGACTTTTGATGCCTTTGTGCCCTTCTACTTGATTTCTCTTACATCTTCATCTAATTTTATTTCTTCATCATCTTCAACAACAACATAGACTCTTTTTCTTTCCCTCTTTCCTTCTCTTCTAGATGTATTGACTTGAGCTTTTACTGGGCTTGATTTCTTTGTGGGACTGGATGAGAGTGTAGAGCTCCTTTTAAATCTAGATCTGGTAGAGGATGTTGCTAGACTAGCTAACTTAGCTCTGGTAGGCTCCCCTTCTTTAGCTTGTTCTCTTTTCTTCCTTGCTTCCCTCACTACTTCAACTGATATGTCGATGCTTTATGCAAAAGCTTCAACTTCCTTACTCACCCTTTGGACTATCATAGGCTTCTTCAGTTCTACATGCACTTGCATATTCTTCTCTTCAAAGGTACCAAATTTTTTTTCTTTCAGATCCCGAGGTTTACTCAACAAGTGTTGGCCATATAATTCCAAAATGTGTTCTTCAACCTCATATACCATAGGCATTATCCAAACTATTCTAGGTTCTACTGGTTCCATCAAACACTGATCAATGTCAACCATGAAGCATATGGTGTCCTTATATTTTTCCACAATGGATGTAGGAATCCTTTCCCTAGCTTGCATTTCATTCTGGAAGTTTTTGAAGTAACCCCAAATAGCAGTTTTCCTTGCTTTGCTATCACCAATTCCATATAAGATGTCTTTGATTTGAACAACTACTAGTTTTTCACCTTCCCATTGCACTTTAGCAGCTCCCGACACTTCATTGATGAAGTAGAATATAGACATAACAACAAATTTCCATACTTGAATGAGTTCTTCTTGTCCTTCTTGATTTTACCAAGATTTTCAATTAGCTGGCTCTGGAGTAACTCTCATAAGTCATTCTAAATTGTCCTTCATCATTTGATAAGATACATAGATTGTAGTATTAGATACAAAGTTATTCAGCTGGAGTGATAGATTTAAAATATCCAATAACCATAGAAGCAAAATTTACATCAATTTCAATGATGCCATTAATTTTCATGGCTCTTTTGTTGAAAGTGGAATCGGTTGCCTCAGTGACTATTTGGTTCTTCACAGATTTAAATGTGGGAAATCCACCAGATGAATTTAGACTAGTAATAATGCTTATATCTTCTCATGTGATATTGAAGGGTTGATTTAACCACATGAACTTGGTGTGCACTTGACTTAGTATGTATCGGACCCATTCATTTTCATCAAACATGGGAAACTTCACAACTTGTGTGAAATTCTTCTCCTCCAAAGTCTTGAATTTAGGTCTTACATAGAGATCTTCTCCCATAATGTGATTTGTGTATAGATTTAAGAACTAGGAGCTTTCTAACTCCTCAAAATTTGCTTGAACATATGACCTTATATCTTCAATTTTCAAAACAAGAAAATGCACCTAATGGTTATATCTCAATGGATTTGAATGGGTGACACTTGAATTTTGGTTGGGGCCTATCCTTAATATCAACAACTAACAAAGTTTCCATATCCAAAAAAAATCAAGTTCACAAGTTTTGCAGATAAATACCTTTCACTAGATCAGGATTTGTTTGCTGAATCACCTTTAGACTTGTATCTCGCAAAAATTCACTTACAAAGCTCTCCAAACTTCTTCTTGTCAAAATGAAATGTGACAAATGAGGAATAGAAGTAACCTTTTATCATTCACACACCTAACTTCTTATAGCAATAAATGCATTTTCCCTAGGTCTTTTGTACACCCTGTTTTCATATTCTATGAAAGAAAATTCTTCTGCATACCTTCAATATTGCATAAATTTCCTTCACAAGTGTTCCCAAAGAATCTTTAGATTAGTAATTCAATCATTTCAATTTGCAACATTCTGGTACCAACTACTAGTAGGGGGTAAAATATTTTCTTGAGAGCTTCTCCTAGGCCAAAGGCCTTAAACTAATTCTAGGATGAATTTCCAACATCAGATTCTGGTGTAGATTAATTTCCTACATTAGAAACAGTTTTCTTCACCCATGTCCTCTTCATTTGATTCTTGATCTCATCCATAGTAGCTTTTCCATTTCCCTTATCATCCTTCTACATATTTTTCCCTTTGTTTACTGGGCCCTTCTTGCTTCTACAAAATCTTACAATGTGACCAGATTTGTTACAATTATAGCACACGACATTTCTTTGTCCAAACTAGTTATTCCATTGATTTTCTCTTGATTTGTGTTGGTTAGCAACATGGCCAAATCTATTGCAGGCATAACATCTGACATTTCTATTGGAAATTTTTTTTGTCATATTTATGCATTCAATTGACTTATGACCATACTTATTGTAATTGAAACACTAACAAGAGAATGATGGACCACTTTGATTCATTCTACTTCTATATTGAGCAGCCACATGACCAAATTTATTGCAAACAAAACAATATCCATTGAAATTTTGAGCATTGGGTTGTCTTACCAGATACCTTCTTGGTTTGCTTATCTAATTTCCCAGCCTAAATTTCCTTTTACCAGATCCATAGTTTTCTCCTTTCTCATATCCAAGACCTTGCTTGTCACCTCTAGTCTTCTGACTCTAAATCAGTTCATCAAGCTTAGCTTAGCTAATCTTGAACTTCTCCTTGTATTCATTTGTAGTATCAAGTTCATCCATGAGAATAACATTCTTTCTTTCAAGCTCTTCTTCATTGTTTCTAGATTATTACAATTCAAGCTCCAATTGATTGAATCCATCATTAATTCTACTACATTCATCAGATATTTCTTTCAAGGACTAAGTAAGATTCTCTTCATTCTTCTTCTTCTCTTCAATCTCCTTGGTCATCCTCATCACAATAGATTCCATCTCATACTTTAGGACAACATTATCTTTGGTGAGATTTTCACATTCTTCTTTATTTTCCTTCAAGGCTTGACTTAGGTGATCATCTTCCATGCTCTTACTTTGTTTCTACTTGAGCTGATCACAAAGTTCCCTTCTATTTTTCATAGATTTATTAATTTGATCTTTCAATGAGTGAATGAATTTCTCGACATTCATGAGACTTGCTTGCAAAATTCCTAGACTTCATATTTGGACTGATCAAGATCATCTAGTGCCACCAAAATTTGTTGATGAAGACTGTCAAAATCCATTGAATCACCTTCATCAATCTTCCCCAAGATATTAAACTTCTTCTAAGGAACTAGGCTCTGATACCAATTTTTGGAATTGAGGAACACTAAGAAGGGGGCTGAATCGGCGTTCTGCAAAATTTAACTTTATTTACTTGATCTTTAAACCACTTATAACATTGAACCAAAAGAAAGATGCAATAACACAAGGCAATAAACCACAACACCATAACACAAGGATTTTTATGTGGAAACCCTATTAGGGAAAAAAACATGGTGGAGATTAATCCACAATATTAGTATATTCAAAATAAGTTTTTACAAAGGAATGCACATGCATTTAGGCACACTGTCTAGAGCTCACTGATCAAATACAAAAAGGCTTACTGCCTAAAAGAAAAATCACTATCTTACAATCAAATTCAGAAGACAACTAGAGTGGATGAACTATGAGATAGCATCTACCAATGCTTGATTATAGTTTTGGTTAAGTACATTAAGAAAATTCTTCACATTTTGTCTGATTCTTCTCTTGAAACTTTGTCTTATTTAATCTAAATTAGTAATCTCTATTCTGCACAAGTGAAACTATGCACAATCGATATATAATCCTTCCAAATTTTGCATCATATCTTGTTGAATATCAAAATTATATGAATAATCAATTATATATATTTGTAACTGGAGATTAGAACAACTGTATGTCGACTTTAACAAAATATAAAGCATGTACAAACTATTAGCCCAATCCATAAAAAATTATCAATGTGAATCAACCAATGTTGGCCAAAACATAGTAAGAACCCAAAACAACATCCGCAAACACAAAACACCTTAAAAAATTATGCCTCGAATATCCACAACATGTTACAATCACCCTATTTTCCTTTTATTTTTGATGCCCTATTTTAGCTTGATAGTTAATACATATCATCAATCTGACTTTTGGTGTAAGAAAATACTGAGATGCAAATGGAGTTACTGACTAGGGTTTCCATCAATGACAACACCAGATGACTTGTGCAACTGGTGTCTCTTGACAATAGTTGCATCATCCTACTACACATAGGTTTTATGGATGAAGCAAACTTGAAAAGACATTGGAGTGATATGCGATGAGCCTATTCCTATTTGTTGTGACAATACAAGTGCTATAAAATTTCAAAGAATCCATTAATGCATTTAAGAAAAAAACACATATCTATTAGATATCATTTTTTGAGAGAGAAGGTGTTGGAGAATGAAGTCAGGTTGGAGGATGTGTCAACAAAGGAACAAATTGTAGATATATTTACTAAGGATCTTCCAAAGGAAACTTTTTAGTATCTTAGGGAGAGGTTGGGGGTCATTGGCCCTTCAAAGTAGGTGCACATGGAGGTGCATCATTCTAGTGAATTTGCAAATTCTTCATTTATCTAGACTAAAGAATGGGTCTACTCCATAGGGGAGTAGAAATTTTCCATTGTTGCAATATGATTTGAATGGGTGCACTCCTAAGGGGGAGTGATTAGAGCTTTTGATCTTTTCCATTGATGTCAAAGGAGGAGAGAGAGTCATGAGAAAAACAATAGAAGAGAAATAGGTGTTCTCTCAAAATATTGCATATGTGGTCTTTGATGGTTTTTCACATAATGTGTTCCCATCAATAACAAAGGGGGAGATTGTTGCAAGTATGATAAAGTTTGGTGGTGTTGTCATTAATGTTTTCATTGATGTCAACATAGTTTAGAATGTTGCATATTGTGCATGTATAGTTGAGATGTAGTTGAGATGTTGTGAGTGCATGGAGCTATCCTTATGATGTTGCAGACATGTTGAAATGATGGGTTACCAAGTACTTTTGAGAAAATTAATAAAGAATGAAGTCAGATTTATGCATGTTCTTAGAATGTGCTTCATGTTTCTCATGTTGATCCTATTCTTGTGTAGATCTAAAGGTTTGTAGTTGATGATATGATGGTGACATCTCCTAATTCGTAGCTTTTGGTTTGATGTAAAGAGAAAGTTGTGTTCACCGATGTTTGAACTGGTTTGGCAGAGTTGGTTGTCTGTGGATTGGGAGAAAAAAAAAATTCCACAGTCCTCCGCTATTTTGTTTCACGTCTTGCATATCTGAAATATGTTATAATTTTTTCCTCTACATTCTGACAAAGATCTTCATTATTTGGTACTCTGAAAGTTGAGTTTCAAAAATTTTGTGTGTGTTTGCATAGTCCGGATGGACTGTTAGAAAGATTTTATGAGATCAAAGGTTGTTACACCTACTTCGGATGTATCAAGAAGTATCTAAGATGTGTTCTTGTGCATGATGAAGTGTGTTGTGTTTTCCATGTCTATCTTCTTGTTGGGAAGCGTTTACTTCAAATATATTTTGTGTTTTCATTAAGTTTGGCTGACTTAGTGTTTACACTTCATATGAAGAATTAAAATTTAATTAATGAAGCATGTGGTTGATCTGAGATGTTGCTTTTGGTCATTGATAAGTGTTTAATTGGTCCACTCTTATTTTCTTCCACCGTGGGAATGTTGATTTTCCAACCTAATTTTAATTTATGAAATGAAATGCATGTGGTTGACCTTCGATAAAGTTTCTAAGGTTGAAGATGGTATAAATACAAGTTCAGATGTGAAGATTTATGTGATGAAAAGTAATGAAGTAAGCCACAAGTGAAGAGCAGAGTTGTGCGAAAGTGAGTTGAGGTAGTAGTACTTCATTGTGTTAGATTCCTAAAAGTTGTGAGTTGAAGGTTTTTGTAATCTTCTTATCAAAGTTGTAGATGAGTGTAAATTTTTGTGGTGGATCTTTATGTTATCTTTTGTACCTATAGGAAGTGATCCTACCTATTGTATAGTGAGTCCTTTCTATAGGTAGTGAACCTTTGTATTTAGTGTTTTTATCACTTTATATTGTGAGTTATTCCTCACAGTGGTTTTTCCCACATTGGTTTTTCCATGTAAATTTGGTGTTCATTGTGTTGATTTTTCTTTCTATTATCTTCATTTCATGTTCATACTTAATAACAGAATAGTGTGGTTGTAAAATTGATAAGTGTTGAAGTTTTATGTTGTAATTTGGTGACAACTAATTCATGATCCCCTCTTAGTTGTCCCACACCTTTTAACAAAACCTTTGTGAGAATCTTTAGTATTTACTTTTTGTGTCGAGGATGACCTGGTTAGGTTCACTAGACACTTTTGGGAGAAAAAATAAAAATAGAAAATCAACCAAAATAGGATAAATTAAAATTCAAACAATAATATTAAAGTCAAAATAAGCATAAGAAAAAATTGAATTGCAAATCTAAGAAGGGTAGATATGTGTTTACTAGTCACCAAAAGTGAATTTTCAAAGGCTGACCATGACTCATTCGCCCATGGGAAGATGGGTCCAGAGTCAAGTTTTTTTTGCAACTTTTGGGAACATTTGACACAAATATGAAACTTCCAATTTGTCTAGGTGGAATTTTTAGAATGTCGGAAAAAAAAATTGTAGGTGATTTTTCATGAGATGACAACTATTTTGACAAATTTTGCAACTTTTTCATATTCTTCAAATTCACTCTTCAAGAGGTATTCAAAATTTCTTCCACCTAAATCTAAAAACACAAGATAAGAGGGAAAAATTGTTTTTTTTGGTGAATGGGGGTTTTCCCCTATCAAACCCCATTTGGGTAATCAAAACTTGAAATGAATAAAAGCATGAAAGAGGGAATGAAGAATGCACAAAGCTATGTTACCACTCAAAAATATCTCAGATAAGTTTGTGAGTGAAGGTCTGCAACTTACATGAAATGGCTTCAATAGATGTGTATCTTGAACTTTGAATCTTGCTTGAAATAGTGCTTTGAATGTTTGATTTGATCATGAAACCTACATCACAATGTTAGCTCCAAAAACATGTATGATGCAAGAATACATTGACATCATGATTGGATCTTTAATGCTGCAATAAAACTCTGATAAATATGTTCTTGAATACCTTTAATTACTCTTAAAATTCTCCTAAAATCTAATAGAATTGTTAAGTTAGATAAAAAAATGCCAGGTGAAACATAGTGAAATAACCTTGTATTTATAGGTATGCATCTTTAATTTCCCAAAATTCAAGTATCACAAGACAATATTGAATTGCAGATTTCATTATGCTAAAATACCACCAAAAACATAAATTAAATTCAGGTCCCACGATTTAGGGAGGACCCATTCACCCATGGGTGAATGGGTCCTAGTCCAATAAACCTAGGACACACATTTCTCAATGTAAAGTGTTATGTCTAGGCATTGATTAATGTTGGGTTTCCCTTTTTGAATGTAACTTAATGGGATTCAAAAAGAATTATAGGACCAATTAAGGCATAATTAAGCTCAATTAATTAATGAATCCCTAGATAATTATGAAAGTGTAAAGGATGCACTTTACAACACTAAATCAAGGCACAATTAAGTCCTTAATAAACTACAAGGTCCCAAAGAAGTGAGAAAATGTAAAGGGATACATATTTCTACACTATATTTAGCCCCCACTTTAGTAAGAGGATGACCTTGCATCAAACTCACACAAAAGTAGACAATCAAAATATATGTATGCTACAATGACAAGATACTCAATCATACAATACCAAAGACTCAAAGAAAGTTAAAAATAAAAGAGTGTTGGATCAAGCCTCAACTGTCCAACGCGATGTGGAGCACGACTCACTTGTTTCTCCAAAAAATGTTTACAAGTAGAACTCACTATGAACTATGCAAAAAAATATGCATGATCACATGGGCTAATGGAATCCACTATCCACTAGGTGAGCCCTCAAGGGTGGAAAATGAGAGAATCTTATTAGGATCCCATACCATACCAAAGCTATATCTTTGATAACTTTAATATTTCACCACAAAACATGATGTTTGAGCTTCATAAGGCTTCGTAAGATGCATTATGCCAAGCACTCATGAAAAAAAAAGGATCCACTTGCAAGAACATTCCATTATGCTTCATGGCCATGAAAATGGGTTATAACTTTGAGCTTCACAAGGTTAGTAAGTTGTGTTATGTTAAACACTTATGAACAAAAATTCAAATACACAAGACATTTTCTAAGGGATTTTTCTTAGTTCGTGAAAGGTCTTAACTTAAGAAACATTTTTCCTAATGTATCTGTTGATAATGATGTTACTCGCAACAACAGTGTAGATAAAATCCTCATAGGCTAACCGTGAAGAACCTATCTTTACTTGAAAGATTGAACCAAGGAAACCTAAGGTTTTTATGTTAGAGGAAAAGTTTGTCTTAGCTTAATCCCAAGGCTCCGGTAGTTAGGTCTTGACCATACTAGGTTCACTCTAGGGTATGATGTGATATTAGTGTTAATCTCAAGGGGTCTATAGCTATCTTCAATTTCATTACTAATATCTCCAATTTTATTGTGAATCATAAACACCATAGGATTTTGATTTCAATCATAAAATAATTTCATGAAATCAAAATATTTGCAATAATATTTCATGAACATCAAACAATTTTTCTATCAATTAAGTAGATCTAGCTTTAAGCATTCAAAATTTTCATAAGAATGAAATATTTTAAATAAATTTCCATTCATTCATCTTTTTTTTAAAACATTTTCAAGAATTAAACATCTAATCTAAAATAAAGCACAAAAATACTGAAAAATTAAATTTCTCTTGGCTATTCTCCATGCATGCCTCAAAAATTAATCAAATAAAAGAAAATCACTTTATACTTCACCAGATTGTTTCACAACTACATACAAAATGGTGCGAGCTTTTAAATAAGGGGGTTTTAATTTGGACATCGAGTAGGTTTTGTATGCACCCTTAAACGATGTAGCATATAGTCTTGTTCGACTGAGCTAACAAAACAAGTTACAAAAATACATGAGATAGGTAGATATCAAATTGACTTCGATATTGATTAAATTGTATGTGCATACAAGTTTTTAGTCTGAAATAATTTAGAAAACAAGAAAAAAGAACAAAACTTAATGAAGTTTTGTCTCTTCCAACATTCACAAATGATGAACTTCAAATAAAAATAAAGTAGTAAACGACATTGTATAGGAACAAGGCCTCAAGAGTTTAAATTTAAAGTCTTATGAAGAGAATAAAAATTATCAAATCAAAATGTAGCATGTAGCATATGCCAACTATCATCAAAATCTTCTGGACAAAGTTAAAGCTTTGACTTCTTCAGTAGCAACACTCTTCATCTTTAAACTATGGTGCACAATAATCCACATAAAGCAAGGCTATTGGAATTCTTTAGAATACCAAACATGAAACTTCCACCGACATCGAGAAAAACCTGGAAAAATAAATTTGAACAAAATTCCTTTGTGACACTTCCAATATCTGTTAGCCGGTACTTCATATATCACTTAGAGCTAAGATTTTGAATCCTTTTTTCACTTTTCTTAAACTAATATTCTCGAAAAGAATTTAATATTTGATGCATGCATTCTTTTGAAATTCCTTGTATCACCTTCCAACTAAAATTGAGCATGGTGTAATCCTCTAATATCTGTAGTATATTGGAATTCCTTTGCACTTTCTCTATCTCATATCTAACTATAGTGTTTCAATAATGTATGATCTCATCGACGACTTCCTCAATCAACAACTGAACATGTTCTTTATTTATTCTCTCAATCTATTCCTTGAAATATTTTTCTTCTTTACCCTTTTTTCCTAGTGTCTAGGGATCACAATCTTGATGTTCTAACACTTCAATAAAATCTTCATCTTTCTCAAGCAACTTAATGCATTCCTCGGTGACCTTTTCAAATCCTTCTATATATTTTACCAATGTTTCACCTTCCCATTTTAATTGTTTCTTCATTTTTTCATACAATGAGACTTCTTGTTCTAAACTTATATTTTCTCTTATCAATTCTTAGTCATCTACTTGCATGAGAGTTTCTACATTTCACCTTTTAACATCAACCTATTCTTGGAAAAATCTGCATTCTCCTTCTAATCTTCTACACTATTCAAACCAACGATGTGCTTCCTTGTATTTCTCGATTTCATCTGTAATAAATTCCTCTCCTTGCCTAAACCAATACTCAATACATTCTTAAAATATATTCATCCTATGGTGAATTGTTATAATTGCATTCACCTGTTCTTGTGACATGAGTACTAGACTTTGGGGCAATTTAGTCTGTGATTGACCAGACTGGGTTAATGACTTAATAAAATTTTCTAGGCTAGCAACATGTTCTTTTAACTCTCTTTTCTTTTGTTTATTATTTTGTACCCTTGCAGCAGTTGCATCCAAATTCATTTTCATTTCTTCTAATTCGTGTTTCCAACATGAGTTTCCAAAATTGATACTTGTTATCTTATATTCCTTAGGTGTTATCTCATTTCTATTTTTATCTAATACTGGGGTAGTTATATGGATTGTTTTGTCTCCATCTGCATTCTTCTGTATGATTTTTTTTGTTTTAGCTCTTTGCCTTGGCTTAGGAGTCTCCCCTTGTATAAAAATTTAAGATCCAAAGGTAATAATTCTATTTCTCATGGATAATTCAATTCTCTAATTAACCAATCAGGTGCATCTTCATTGTGCTCTACCTTTGTAAAATTTCTTTGTTCCTATCTTCTATTCAATTCATGAGATTATTTTCTTACATCTTTGACTTTATCTATTACATCTTTTGTAATAGGAACATTTTCAATAATCCTTGTCATATATTATGGACTATCAGGATTTGGCACTGTCTCTTTGGTTTCAAGACCTATATTTTCCTATCTAGCCAAGTGCTCTATTGGGAAATTAATTATTAGTGTTCACATAAGTGAGGAATATTAGAATGCATAAAATATAGTTTCATAGCTTTGTTATGAGTGTTGGGAATATCATATCATTCCCGTAGGTTATTTTTTATTTAGTTATGAATTGTTTGTTTCTATGGAATATGAGTTGTTAAAATAACTCATATCTTTAGCAAATTGTTATAGGTGGTTTCCTACAAAATAGGATTTGTGAATCCTATAAATATGTAATGTATTGAATGACAAGGTTGAAAAGTAAATATTATTATTTTTTATTTATTAAGCTTCTTTGTCTTTGCCATATTTTCCAATATGGTATCAAAGCACATTCATTTGTTGTGCCTATTTCTGAATGATGAAGAGAGAATATTGGAAAAGTGATCTCCAAATCCCATTTGATTTGATTTTATTGTTATAGATTAGATAATATATATTCTAATCAAAGGTGAAAGGACTGCTACCGCTGCAACATTGTGGTACTAGGGATTGTCTCGTTTGTGCGGAACATATTGTTCCTCTAGAGCATAGCATTTGAGCAATATTATTATTATTCAATAAAAAATAGGCTGATCCTTGGTTGGCCCTGAATAGTAGATTTTTGGACCCAATGGACTCTTTAACTCTTCTAGGGTTTTTCACCTAAAAGGAGAGAGATTAGATCAAAAAATGTTGAGGGTTCAATCAAATTATGATATGAAAGATCTTATCCAAGCTAAATGAAGTAAAATAAATGCAATTGAATGATTTAAATGACTAAATATGAATGAGAGACTAAGATTTATAGTATGTTTGAAAATACACTGTGATATGTAAACAATGAAGAAATTGAAGAAATGATGCATAATAGAAAGAAATATGATAAAACAGAGTGCACCTAGATAAAATTTGATGAATCTAGAATGTTGTGAATGCTAATTGATGTTACTTAAATTTCACATTGGCACTCATTCACCTAGGGTGGCGAATCAATCTTCTTGGTGAAAAAGTGTCGAGAATAGGTTTCTGACGGTTGGGATCCGAAATCTAAAAAAACTCAACTTTTTAGTCCTAAGGTGGGACTCATTCACCACTGGTGGAAAATAAGTCCTCTCCCAAATTTTTGGAAAATTAGGAGAGAACTCTGGAACACCAGATCTAGAAATGTCTACTTGTCGGGTTGTCGAAGTCAATTTTGTAGGAAACGGACATAAAACCTTCACCAAGCTTGAAATATGAATAAATTGACTTGAACCACATAGTTGACTTGTTCTCCACTTTTCAACACCTAAATACTTGTTAAATCTACATACAAAAGTCTGCAAACACACATGAAAAGGGGGAAAATGGTTGAGGGTTAGCAAATAGGGGTTTTCCTTGGTCAAACCCTACTTTTGGTAATCAAACCCTTCATAAAATAATGAAATGAAAAAGAATGATAAATAAATAACATACAATGCTATTAACTTACCAAACCCTTGATGATGCAAATCTAAAGTAATGTCAATGAATGCTCCAAAGTGCTTGAATATTTCTTGATGAAATGATATAAAATGCTTGAATTGATTGAAAATTACTTGTGATTGAATGCTTGAATGAATACTTGAATGAATGGGGGTTAGAATAGATGTAAAAATGCTTATTTATACCATCTTGTGCCTTAGTAACCATTCATACCTCATCATAGGCTGACATCAAGTGATTTTGAATAAAAACCCGAAAGGAAATTTGAAATATTTTAAATTTTGGAGCCAAGGGGGACTCATTCGCCACCCATGGTGAATGGGTCCTACCTAGGGCTTGAAACTAGGTGTTGGGAATTAAGTTTCATTTAATGTTATTTGTTAGGATTATATTAAAAAATACACTTAAATAAAGCATATGAGGGCATAAAGGGGTAAAATAAGTCATAAGAAAGGGATAAATAAGGGAAATATGCCTAGAAAAGTGTGAATCTTTCTTACAAGACTTTACAAAACTACAAAAGAGGACTTGATGTGTAAGAATATGATTTTTAGGTGAATTATGATAAATATAGTCTAGAAGAATGTGGAAATGTTTTACAACACTTCACAACACCTTCACAAGATGTCATTATTTTTATTTTAGTAGCTAAATATGCATGTTCAAGCCTTGTTACATCATAAAATTAGAGAAAAATAGATCAAACACCATGGAACAAGACATAAAAGGCCATGAAAATGACAAGGGGCCATTTTTCTATGGCACATTTAGCCCCCACTTTAGTGAGAGGATGAACCTACTTCAAACTTACACTAAAGTAGCCATGAACATCAAGAGGAGGGTTCAAATGTGCTTATGTTAGCAAGATGGAATGACAAAAATCAAGAGGGATGATCAAGTTCCTAGGATAAAGATCCCATGGAAAACTAAGAATAAGAACAAAGGAACACATAGGTGTTGAGAATTATATGGAGCTTCTATCGTCAATCCAACTAGTTGTGAATTAGATCTAAGCTAAAAGAGAATGTGTACTCACTTTGGGGTGACAAAACATGTGATGATTCTGTTGGGTGAGAAGGCCCAATTGTACTCACTTTGGGGCCACAAAATTTTTGACTGTCCACTGGGTGAGAAAGACTAAAAAGAGGTAAGATACATACACTAGTTGGTATGCACTCAAACACAAAAGTGGCTATGGGGAAAATTCATCCCGCTAGGTGTGCTTCTTGCTCAAGCATATCAAAGTTATACCTCATGATAACTTTAACAAGGCACCACAAAGAAAAAGGAAAAGGTGTCAATTTTTGCTTCATGAGACAAGCAAAGCTTTGTATGCTTAAAACTCATGAACAAATAGGATGTCACCATAAGCATGCAATTTGTGTTATGAAAGGTGGCCATACAAAATGCAAAAATGCAAAAATGTAAAAATGCAAACATGTAAAATGTAAAGGATGTTCAAGGGAGTCTTGTTAAGTTCATGCAAGGTCAGTCACTTAGGGAGCATTGTGTCTAATGTCTCCAAGAGAGGACCAATGAAAGAATAATAAATTCACAACTTAGGGGATGTAGTTTATTGCATCATGCCAACAAGAGGGACTTAATATGCTAAGATATATCACATTTATGAAGGACATCACACCTAATTCCATCCAAAAAGTAGAAAACACATCATATAAATGACAAGGCTACACTAAGAATGCAAATGATTATTGTAATGTATGGCCCCCACTTTAAAGGAATTGCTACACATCGGTTTGTGAGAAATTACCTTAAAGTAGAAGAGGAAATAAAATGCAAAAGGAAAATAAGACATGAGAGCCAACTAGGAAATCCCTATGCCAATTCATATGTTTCAAAGTTAGGTTGCGTCATGTCAAGGAAAATGAAAAGAAAATGAAAGAAAGGGATTTTCCCCTTAGAAAAGAAGGAACACCAAACACATAAGGGATCTATGGATTTGGGTCAATATGTTCATTGCTGCAATGTTTTTTATGAAAGAGATCAATACTGTCATCATTCCCCAAAGCACACAGAACTAGAAGAATGACACAAAGAGAGTGAAAACAAAAGAATAAGAAAAGTCCATTTTGGGTCAAAATGGAAGAGACATTGCAGTCTCAACGTCTTTCATCGTCCCCAAAAGGAAAACACAAGTGAAATGAAAGAAAAGGAAATATATTTTGGGTCAATATGAAGGAGACATTTCGGTCCCAATTCCTTGTGTCATCCCCAAAAGGAAAAAAAAATTAAAGACAAAGAAAAGGGAAAAGGGACCTTGTGGGTCAACATGGAAGAGACATAGGGCACCTCTACCCTTTGTGTCATCCCCAAAGGAGAACACAAAACAAAAAAGAGAAAAAAGACAAGGAACATTTGTGTCAACATGGAAGAGCCTTAGGGTGTCTCTATGCTTTGTGTCATCCCCAAAGGAGAACACAAAACAAAAAAAGGGAAAAAGACAAGGACCTTTTGGGTTAACATGGAAGATACTTAGGGCATCTCTATGCTTTGCATCATCCCCAAGGGAGAACACAAAACAAAAAGAAAAAAAATGAGAACAAAGTGAAAAGTGATGTATGACATATAGAAGAATAGAGGGACGAATAGAAGATCACAAAGAGAGAGAGAACATAACACACATTATGGGGGAACATGATACACACATAAAAGGAGAAAAAAAAAGGAACAAGTAAAAAAAAGGGCTAGTGAGGCATATGCAAATCAACCATCTAATAGGTCATCTACCTCCCAATCATGATCATCATACTATAAGGGAGGTTGACTATCCAATGGAGGAATTGCAAGTGCCAGACTAGGAGAATCACCAAGTTGTGCACTTGGTATAAGAGATTTATCATCTAAGCTCATTGAAGAGAAGAATAAAGAATTCAAATTATTATGCACCTCTTCATCAATTTTAGCAATCTCCTTGTCATCATCCTCATCTAAATTAATTACAACAAGAGGAAGAAGAGTAATTTCCAAGGAAGGATATATCAATATGGAAGGTTTTTGTATAAGTTGAGTTTTTTGTGAAGGTGGTGAAGAACTATCTTGTCATGGGTCAAGAGAAATATCAAGAATAATTTTTTTCAAAGGTGGAAGTTGGTTTTCTTTATTTTTTTCAATTTGCATTTATCGAGCAAGAAAAAGACGATGATGACGATGTTCTCTAGCACCCTAATTTCATTTAATTCTATTTTGAAGTTTTTTGGATGTAAGATTGGATTGATCAACCATATGCTCTTTTGTCTCAGAAGGAGATGAACTAATCACTTTCTCCTTAGGTTTATATATGTGTTTGATACATGGTGGCAAGGTTGAATTACCTTCAACGTCCCTTCATCTCTTAGACAAAGAAGTTGAAGGATTGGATTGTGATGGAGTGAGTAAGGGTTGGTCGTGGTCAGAGGTAGATTGAAGCATGGTATCATCTATGATAGGAAGTGTGGAAGTAGATGGGGACATACCATGAAGAGACAATTCAGCTATCCTTTTGGCTTTAAAATTTTCATATGATATGAAAAAGAAGTCCTTTCAAGGTGTAATGGGTTCCATGGGTTCATGCCAAAAGTATTTTAAAGAAAAATTACCTTTAGAGGATAGCGGATAAAATCCACTATGCTAGATAGTAAATATTTCATTGTCATTTGGAAACTTCAAACACTTTTGAACAACCGATGGGACCACTTTCATTAAGTGAAGCCAAGGGTGACCTAGCTGTAAACAAAATTGGTTGGATTGTGAAATTATAGAAAATGTCACATCTAGGTATGTGCAGGATCATCATGGAAAAAATAGGCCCTTAAGTGGCAAAAAATTCAGAAAAATCAGAGTTAGGCAACTTGACATAAAAATTTGAATAAGTTGTCTACATTATTTCAAAAATATGTAAAAATAAAATCTATAGCAAATTGAATGTAGTTTCTAAACTACTAGGTTTATTTATTTATTTTTTAAAATCTATTTGGTGAAAATTTGAAATTTCAATGCAATAGTACTTAAATTTCAGGGAAAAAATAAGAAGTAGGTGTCTATCTGACCACCGTAACCACAATAAAATGATAATATTTTTTTATAAGATTTTAGACATAAGTAGAGGAATCGTGTCCAGATGTGAGGCATATTTTTTTCTATTTTTTTTTCAAGTGAATAATTAATTATGAATTTTTTATTACAACTTTTAAAAAATATAAAAACTTATATGTCTGACCACCTTAACTTGGTAAAAAATTCATGAAATTCATTTTTACTTTTTTTAATCCTATAGTATGCGAAGCATAGAATGTGACACATCTTTTAGATTCAAAAATTGTGATATTGTTTGAAAGCTATAGATATTTTTCAATCATCCTATCAATGAAGACTTTAGTCTTAATTCAAATAGAAAATGAATAATAATTATTTATTAAATTCAAAGTAAAGCATAATTTATATTGGTAGAAAGCTAAGAATCTCCTTTAAAAACCCTTTTCATTTCATCAATTTTGGGTTTAAAAAAATTTGTCAGCCACATACCTTACAAGTACCCATCATATCACCACTTTTTGGTCCATCACGATCCTGCACATACCCATCTAATTTTTTTGGTCCTATTTGTAAGGGTAGCACAATTGATCAAATCATAGGGCATGCATATCCATTGTGTGTTTTAATCCATGCAGTTGCTTTATCATAAGTATCTTGATATAACTCATGTAATACTAGAAACTCCTCTATGATCACATTCTCACTACAAGAGGGATCTATTAATATCCCATTAGTGGGTTTATCATAGATTCTTCCAACTATGTAGAGAGGACCATCAGGAAGCTTTGGTAGCATGTCTTTATCAGAAAAAGTGATATCAAGAGATTTAGTGGTTTGGCCCTTATGAGGGATAACATCTATCATAGCTACGATGTTATCCATAGGACTATTTTCAGTAACAGTTGGAGATATATCATGTTGCCCATTGCTTGTATCAACAGTCATTACATCAGTGTTTGAAGGTTCGCTAGCCTTGACAAATGAAGTAGTGTGCTTAGGCATAGGGTTGGTGAAAATCTATAAATTTTGGTTAGGGGGTGCAATAGACTTATTGCCTTGATCATGAACACCCTCAATGTACACACAACCTGAATCAATGAGGTATTAAACCAAATGTTTCAGACACTTGCAGTGTTCAATGTCATGTCCATTTTAGTAATGAAAGTGATAATAAGCATTAGGATTGAAGTTAGGTGGTAATGGTTGGTTTGGATCAAGTGGTCTAATGGGCGACAAAGTGAGCATGCATTTTTGAATTAATTGGTTCATTATATTATGGAGGGTTTTGGGTAAAGGAGTGAATTGTCTCTTAGGGTCCCCATAATGATAGGGCACAGATGTCTTAACATCATCCATTAAATTTTGAGATTGTTGGGTTGGTTGCTATTGTAAAGGAAAATTGAACTGTAGAAAACCTTTGTTTGGTTTGCGAAAGTTTTGATTGTTATTATTTTTTTGATTGTTATGTTTAGGTTTGTCAGCTTGGCTAGAAGTGGATATTGAATCACGACTTGAAACTGAGTTATGGTATTCACACAGGGTTGTGCATAAATGCATAAATGAATGAAATTTCATCATAGTTAACTTATCCTAAAGATTTCTATCCAGGTTTATGATGAACATCTTTTGCAGATGTTCATCAAGAATCTTGACATCCATTTGAGCATACATAGATTGGTAACATGAGATAAAATCAGTTATTTTTTCATCTTTGTTTTGTCTACATCTCATGAGGTCTTCCATTGTCTTTTTAGGTGTCATGTGAACTTGAAAGTTACTTATGAAAGCATCCACCAACTCATTGATGGAGCAAATGGAATGATTAGGAAAGTTGGAAAACCATTCTACGGCACTGTCTTTCACGGTCCTAGGAATTTTTTTGGCTAAGAGTCTCTCATTAGGGGAAAAAACACTACATAAAGTTGTATAAGCATTGGTATGGTTGATTGAGTCTCCTTTACCTCTGTATTTCTCAAAGTGAGGCATTTCTATCCCTTGTGGCATCAGGGTATGTAATATTTCTAAGGATAAGGGGCTGCTACAGACATGATATGTGGGTGGAACGGTTTGACCTTGACTAATGGTGGAAAGTTGATGTTGCATGGAGGAAACAGACTTTAGGAGTTGTGTAAGGATGGGGTTGGGATATGTAAGTTGATATGGAAGAAAAAATGGTGATGGAGTGTAAGTGATGTTAGGGGAAGTGAGAGGAATGCTAGGGGGTGTAAAGGTAGTGGAGGGGACTTGCGATGCCACAAGAGAAGTAGGAATGTTAAGTGGAATTGTGAAAGAAGGGGCCATATAACTAACCTGTTGCATAGTGGTAGTGACTTGTGGATTGGTATAAGTTGGTATGGATTTTATGGTTGAAGGGGGAGAAACTTGAGGTCCCCCTTGTCTTACAAGATTGTTTACAGATTGGGTATTAGTAGAGGCATGCTTATTGTAAATCTCAGCATTCCTTTTAAGGACTATCGAACCATGATCATGTTCAAGAAAACAATGAAGATTATCAATGGAAGGTATGGAAGTTGAGGAGATGTTTTCAATTGTCAAGTCTTGTTGTAAATGTGCAAATTCTTCATGAATACTAATGACTTTGTCTTGAGGAAGAGGGTTATTTTGGGTGTCAACATTCATTGGATGGAAAGGTGAAGGCATAGTAGTATTGTCAATGCCTAATGCACCATTTTCCATACTAGGAGTAGGAGCTCTTGAGATCTGAAGGTCCACAATGAAAGTACTATCGCGAGATTTCATGAGTCTAGAACTTCATCTCACCAAAGTATTATCAATGGGACACCAAACACTTATACAAATACCACAAAGGAGGGAGGTAACTCAAATGAAAATTAATCTAAGATGTCTAAATTCTAATAACAAAAATGCTGCTAATTGTAATAGAGAACTAACTACAGAAAACAAAAATGCAGGAAAATGTTAGAAAAATGCTAGAAATGTTGTTTAAATGATGCAGAGGGACTAATTTTCCCTAGGTGGCAAAAGAGTCCTAGTATGCAAAATTTTGATGTTTTTCATAAATTTTAAAATGATTCTAATGCAAGGCAGAATGCAATGAAAGATGAAAAATGCATATTTTTCAAATTTTCAATGATATGTAATGCAAAAATGAAATCTAAACAAAGCTTTCACTAATGCAATAAGAAAAGGCCTAGAATGCAAAAATAAAACAATGTCCTAACTGAATGTTGATTCAAATGTAATCTAGTATGAAATATGGAATGAAATCAGAAAATACAAAGTGTTTAAAAGTCAGGTTCACCAAAATGAACCATAGATTTTTGGACCTAATGGACTCTCTAACTCTTCTAGGGTTTTTCACCTAAAAGGAGAGATTGGATCAAAAAACGCTAAGGGTTCACTCAAATTATGATATGAAAGATGTTATCCAAGTTAAATGAAGTAAATTAAATGCAAATGAATTAGTTAAATGACTAAATATGAATGCAAGACTAAAATTTATGGTATTTTTGAAAACACACTATGATATGCAAACAATGAAGAAAAGAAGAAATGATGCATAATAGAAAGAAATATGTTAAAACACAGTGCACCTAGATAAAATTTGATGAATTTGGAATGTTTTGAATATTGACTAAAGCTAATGAAATTTCATAGTGGGACTCATTCGTCTAGGGTGGTGAATCAGTCCTCCTCTTGGTGAAAAAGTGTCGGGAATAGGTTTTTGGTAGTTAGGATCTAGAATTTGACAAAACTCACATTTTCAGCCCTAAGGTAGAACTCATTCACCACTGGTGGCAAATCAGTCCTCTCCAATTTTTTTTGGAAAATTAGGAGACAACTCTACAACACTAGATCTGGAAATGTCTGCTTGTCAAGTTGTCAAAGTCAACTCTATAGGAAACTTTCAGAAAACCTTCACCAAGCTTGAAATATGAATAAATTGAATTGAAGCACCTAGTTGACTTATTCTCCACCTTTCAACACCTAAATACTTGCTAAATCTACATACAAAAGTCTACAACTACACATGCAAAGGGGAAAAATGGTTGAGGGTTAGTAAATAGGGGTTTTCCTTGGTCAAACCCCACTTTTGGTATTCAAACCCTTAATAAAATAATGAAATGCAAGAGAATAATAAATCAAAAACATACAATGCTATTAACTTACCAAACCCTTGATGATGCAAATCTGAAGTAATGTCAATGTATGCTCCAAAGTGCTTGAATATTGCTTGATAAAATGATATAAATTCTTGAATTGCATGAAAATTTCTTATGAATGAATACTTGAATGAATGGGGGTTAGAATGGCTGTAAAGACACTTATTTATACCATCTTTTTCCTTAGTTACCATTCACACCTCATCATGGGCCAACATCAAATGATTTTGAATAAAAACCTGAAATGAAATTTGAAATATTTTAAATTTCTAAGCTAAGGGGGACTCATTCACCACCCATGGCTAATGGGTTCCACCTAGGGCTTGAAACTAAGTGTCAGGAATTAAGTTGCATTTAATGTTATTTTTTAGGATTATATTCAAAAATACACTTAAATAAAGCATATGAGGGCATCAAGGTGTCAAATAAGTTATAAGAAAGGGATAAATAAGGAAAATATGCCTAAAAAAGTTTGAATCTTTGTTACAAGACTATACAACACTACAAAATAGGACTTTTTGATGTGTAAAAAGATTATTTTTAGGTGAATTATAATAAATAGATTCTAGAAAAATGTGGAAATGTTTTACAACACTTCACAACACCTTCACAAGATGTCATTATTTGAATTTTAGTACCTAAATATGCATGTTCAAGCCATGTTACATCATAAAATTAGAGCGAAATAGATCAAACAACATGAAACAAGACCTAAAATTCCATGATAATGGCAAGGGCACATTTTTCTATGGCACATGGCCTATTACATTTTGATCTGGTGAGATCTACATTGTCTAGATCGACATTTTCCATTTCATGATTTGCTTTGAGCCTTATGAGTGAGCTGTTGTGGTGAGACTCAGATTATAGATTGGGTTTGCTCAAGTAGTGGTAGAGGCCACATAGGGTTCCATATTCATTGATATAACCACTTGAAGAAGTCTTTATTGTTTCCTTGTGCAAGCGCATATGTGAGGCAGTTGTTTGTTCAATCCTTGCAGCTGATGAGAAGAATTTGGTGTACATTATTTCTCAGAAAAAAATTGTTCGCTAAAAGTGTGGGGTGGGCTCATAGTGCATTTGTAAATGAATGTTTCCATGGTGATATTATTGAATAGCTAGCACATTCTCTATCATAGTTTCACCATCGGATCGCAACCATGGTCATTGCCCCCACCATATTATACTTGGCAGTTTGATCATTATGTTTTCATTAATTAGTCATGTTTGTTTGGCATGTTGATTATATGATGGTTATGGTTTGCCTCTATTGGTGTAATGTTATCTAATGCAATCAATTCTAGTTGTTCCTCTTTGCATCGACTTGGATTTTTATTGGTTTCTATTATCTCAGACATGTAAGAGAACTGCTTGGTGGTCCATATTCATTAGTGATGAGGAAGAATTTATGGTCTTTGTGAGTCGAACTTCCTTATCTCCATTCAAAGGTGTCAAATGAGTCATAATTCATGATCTTTTTGAGTCGAACTTCCCTATCTCCATCAAAAGGTGTCAAGTTATTTCTTTAATAAAAGTCAAAATTTTATAGATATATTGTAGTTTAAAAGTCTAGTAAAATATTGTCAAAGTCAAGGTGTATTATTTTCTTTAGGATAGGGTTTATTTTATGAGTCATTATTTTTCATGTTAGGAAAAGTAGTCTATCAAAATTTAAAAGTGTCAAAAATTATAAAAATTCTCTCAATTGTAATTAGAGTGCATGATCAGTGGTACCCGACACTCCTTGTAAGAAGTTCATATCATGGGGGGGATATATATTTTCCTCATAATTTATGGAATGGGCCTTAAAAGAAAATCCTATTAAGTAGGAATTTAATTGGAGGTAGGAGGAAATGGAGGTTTAAGGACAATCAACATCCTCTCATCAGTCACCAATGACGAGGCCACTTGTTATCTTTTGTGGAGTTTTATTCTCTAGTACGCATGCATGATATGGTGACAAATGTACAATATGCAGTGTGTTTTTCAACTTTTTAGTTTGGTGTCTAAATGCTAAAACATGATCGTATTGGAGAGAAAATGATTGTAGAGGTCCTCTGACTATGGTGATCCTCTGACTATTGGACTTCATTAGAAGATGATCAGTTAGTGAATACATTCATTGACAATGGTGATCATGTGCAACAAGATCTAGACAACAAGATCCAGATAGTAGTATGCAACTTGATATGATTTGCTTTTTATTATTCCTATTTGTGTGAATTTCACATTGTGGGGGGAATAATAATCAATTTTTCATTCCCTTTATTTTCCAAAATGGCTAAGTCAAAGGTATCTTCCAGTGGCAGTGATAGTTGTCTATGTTGATCAAAATTGAGTGGCAACAATCGACAATAGTGACTACAATTAAGAACATTATGCTCTTACAAAATGAAATGTGAAACCTTTTCTAGTATGCGTCTTTTAGATTTATGTGGATTTCTTTTTTGATGTACAATCATAGTGGTCAACAAAAGCACTACTAAAATGCATTTCATGGATCTTGAAAGGGTTTGTTGGATGATCTAGAAAAACATATGAGGTGGACAGATGATGAGTTCCTATCACGTCAAGGTTTGTGGTAAGCCTATTTAAAACCATGGAAGGAGAGAGCCTTTCTTTTGGATCAAGTTCATGAGTCACATAGTTGGACATGCCACAATGGCGTGCATATTGTAGATGAAGGGTGTGAGTTCTTACCATGTTTACCCTAAGGGGGGGAATGTTTGGGAATTAATTATTAGTGTTCACATAAGTGAGGAATATGAGGATGCATAAAATATTATTTGATAGGTTTGTTATGAGTGTTTGGAATATCATATCATTCCTGTAGGTTATTTGTCATTTAGTTATGAATTTTTTGTTTGTATGGAATCTGAGATGTTAAAACAACTCATATCTTTAGCAAGTTGTTATAGGTAGTTTCCTATAAAATGGGATTTTTGAATCCTATAAATATGTAATGTATTGAATGACAAGGTTGAGAAGTACATATTATTTGTTTTTAATTATTAAGCTTCTTTGTATCTACCATATTTTCCAATATGTTCAACATTAGTTTCTAGGATGTCATCTTAATTGTATCATGATCTTCTTCATATATAACCTTATCATCTAAAAGTTATGAAGGTTATTCACTCTTTATTGAGATTATGAATGCACAAGGTCCTTGAAGCTACAGTCTTCAATGGAGGACCTTTTCCAAGAAATATAGTCAACCACATAGTAAGTGTTGCAACTAGGCATGCATAATAGAGATTCTATATTGATGATATGATTGATATGTTACAAATGAACAAAATGCCTCATTATATAGGTAAAAGAGAAAACCTAAGATGCATGAGATGTTTCCATGTGTCATGATCTAACAACATGTGACAACATGTGAACCCTATCTAGTAAATTAATAATTGTTGAGATAAGTTCTAGAAGGACAACTCATCTTCTAGAGGGAATCTTATCCCTACAAACATGGAAGGGAATATTACTCCATTTATTAAATGATTTATTAAAAATGCAACCTAGGATTAAATGATGTATGACCTAAGTTAACTTATGCTAGTGTAATAATTAATTTAATTACACTAACACCCCCCCATAAGTTCAACTTAGGGAGGAAAATTTAATGATTATGCAAAGATGATGATGATGATGGGTTTCAGCTACAAGGCCGTGTTAGTTACCCATGTACATGAAGATGTAAAAAATATCCCACAACCAGAGAAAAGGGAAAACCCAGTGGGAACAAAACCCCTCTCCAAAAAGGAGATGAAAAAGAAAAAAAGTGAGATATGATGGGAAGAATGGAGGACTCCCGAATACCCCCCAATTACACCATCTGTAACATGGATACAATACATTAGCCCCCCCATCAGGAGGAAATAGAGAGACTATATAGCCCCCCAGAAGATGTGATCACCTGCAAAGATGGTAAATGTCTGAAGACATAACATGATCCAATGTCGACAAACAACTTGTCTCCCTTTTGGAAGAAACAAAACCAAATACAAGTGCAAATATGCTTCCCATTCTAGACAAGAATTGAAGGAAGGTTGGATGAAGATTGATGTCAATGATGTCTCTGAACTCTGATCATGTGTCTCCTTTCATGATGATGAAGATGCCATATTCAATGAAGAAGATGACAAATCAGGATGATGTAGAAATTGATGTTGAACAATATCCAAAGACTGAGTTGTAATGGATATGATGGAGAATTGATTTCCCCCCTAAATGAAGTGTCCTCAAAACCACTGAAAGAAGTTTGAAGAAAATACAATGGTAGATGTTGAAGAAACCTCAAATCCTGAATGGAATGATAGGGAAGAATTCTCACACATGAAATCTCTGAAGAGAAACCAAGTACATCCAAGATAGTCTCTGGATTCCCAATCGAGGTTGAGACAAAAGGATGAGGAGACTCAAGAAAACTCTCCAAAGTGTGATCTAAATAGAGTGATATCCCCTCAAGAATGTCCTCCAAACCTGTAGAAGTAGCCAAGTCAGTGATACCTAAAATGAAGCCATCTTGTGATGTCAAGTCTGGAAAATTGAATGTGTCCTAATGAATGATGATGACGGAAGCCTCAATCAATGAATCTAGACAAGGAATCACTAAATGTGAAGGGATACTATTTGTCTCTAATGGAGAAGAATCACCTGAAGGAACCTTGTCAACCTCTTCAGAAGATTCAAGGCAATCAACTTCCTACATGAAAATATCATCATGTGGTACTTGATCTGAGGAATGACTTTGTGAATCTTGACCATCGGGGAATAGTGGAGTGTCAGAATCTCAATAGATCTCCCAAAGCTTAGCCCAAAGGTTATGAGGACAATCACAATGATCAATATAAGTCAAAATATCACAATCAACTTGCATTGAAATGATCTCCAAGATAGTGTATCTAATGCAAATCCAAGAAACACTGATACATTTTGAACCATTTATCAACGACAGCCCGTCGGAATTTCAACAAATTTTTGTCACTATTTTTGCATCAGAATTTTGAAAACATTTAAAACGTCAAAATTTTGACTCGACATTTCGATGCTGGGTTGGAATTTTGACGTTTCAAATGTCGTGAAAATTTTGACGGGATGTCGTTGAAAAATGGTTCAAAATGTATCAGTGAAAATTCATGAATACCTTCACTTGGATGAGGAAATAGATCAAGTGATTGGAGATGGTGGTTGATCCCATCTTGCCATTGTTGATAGTTACCCTTGTGCAACATAACCAAATAAGGAGTATATGCAAGCCCCATAATGAACTTTCTCATAAAAATACAAAGACACTGACCTTCAACAACAAATAAAGACTTCCAAATATGATGTGCAACTAAAAATATGCCTCTGAGATCAAGAAATTCATTTTCAAGTGTCAAGATGTACTAGGAATTAGTAAAATGTACCAAATTGCAAAAAACTAAAAGAAGATACCTGGAGCTAAAACCAAAGAAAGTGAGTGGACTAATAAAAAAAGCACTGAAATATCTCTCGAATGCCGCTAGAATTTTTGGATTTTGACAATCTGATGTGAAGATATTTGTCGTTGAGTCCAAAGTGGAGGATGTCTCTAGTTTGTTGTAGATTATTTTGTGAGAAAAATTTTGTAGAACAGATTGCACCAATAGAAAGTAGATGAAATTCTCTTTTCGATGGTATCTCGTTTACCGAGTTTTTATACCCTGGCGAAAAGTTGTGATAAAACAAAAAAAAATGCCCATATCTGGAACTTTGTAGGCTAACGAGGGTCAAAATTTAAGCCCCTTTGGGCTGGATCCTGGTCGTTCATATGAGCATAGGTGAAAAAAAAGGAAAAAAAAAGTGCCACCGCTCGTGGTGGTGGCGGGATAGAGATCTAGGTGGCACTGTTGGTGGAGGCACAACCCGACAGTGAACAGTGATGGCCAATAGGAGTAGATAGCATAGCCAGCGAGAATAAACTACTAGCGTTGGTGAAGGAAATGGATAGACTAGTGGTGATGGGGTCAGTGAAGACTCTGATGGTAGAAGACTGGACAGTCAACAGGCCGACGTGCATGTACTCCCTCTGTATAGGCTTTGAATGCGGTCGACAGGGTTTTAAGTCTGCAGACTTTTGGGGCCGACAAAAACAATGTGATTTGATTATTTAATATTGCATAAAATGCAGTTAAAAAATCAAAGATATTCAAATAATTTAGCCGACTATAATATATATATGCAGAGTAAAAAATATATATATAAGATGCCAACCAAGGAGAAATAAAAGCCCGATGGAAAAAATATTTGGTGTCGACCATATAATAAATTTATGCTACAGATTTAACAAATTAAATGCATATGCTTGCCGATGGAGAATTTAAATATGCAGTTACTCCAATTATTTTTCTGAAACTATAGAAAAATGCCAAAAAAATTTTTTTGCCAAAATGATATGAAAAATAAGCCCGATTTTTCTAAAAAAAAAAAAGTGCATGTGACTAAAAAAAAATTTCCTTAGAGGACAACTGACTGGAGTGATTTTTTACTACAAATTTGTATGGATCATACCAGTTGATTTGAAAACCCAAATATCTCTAATCGCTCTTGAGTTGATGTATCCAATTTTGATGATTGGGTAGGTGATCCTAGGGTTTCGAGGCCTTCTGAAGATAATGGTGAGATCAGATATGACTCTATCTACTTCAGAAATCAGCTTGGTCCCCATGTGGAGTCAAGTAGCCTTCAATGGAAACCTTCAAGCTTGCAAGAATCTCACACACCAACTTTCTTGATGGAGGATTGATGTTTCACTAGACAAGCTCTGATACCATGTTGAGATTATGGATGCACAAGGTCCTTGAAGCTGCAATCTTCAATGGAGTACCTTTGCTAAGAAAGATAGCCAACCACACATAAAGTGTTACAACTAGGCATGCATAATAGAGATTCTATATTGGTGATATGATTGATATGTTACAAATGAACAAAATGCCTCATTATATAGGAAAAATAGAAAACCTAAGATGCATGAGATGTTGCCAAGTGTCATGATCTAACAACATGTGACAAAATGTGAACCATATCTAGGAAATTAATAAATGTTGAGATAAGTTCTAGAAGGACAACTAATCTTCTAGAAGGAATCTTATCCCTACAAACATGGAAGGGAATATTACCCCATTTATTAAATGATGTATTAACTAAGTTAACTTATGTTAGTGTAATAATTAATTTAATCACACTAACACTCTCAACTTCAACTTGGCCTTCCTTTGATTTTTGAAGACTTGCAATTGTTCATTATCATTTTGACTATTCCCAGGTGAAGGCCAAGAATCAAAGGTATCTTCACTAACCATTTCATCAGTAGTATTTTGTCTTGTAGTCTACCTTGTTTCCATTTCAAGAACATTAGGGTTCCCCGCTTCTGAGGTGAGTGTTCCTTTTATGAATTATTTTTCTTCAATTTTGATTGGAATTGACCATGTATCTATAATTTTTTCCACCATTAGTTGTACCATGGGTTTATATTTAGACTTATTTTCTTTTAGTTTCTCCCACATGGAACCCTACTTATCCATCTATTCCTTAACATTGGCCTCATCAGCCTCAAAAACTTCATCCAAAACCACAGGAGTCTTTCCTAGTGTTAGTTCTACACTAGCCATATTTACTAAAGGAAGAGAAGTGAATAATGCTGTAGCTCTTTGAGATGCAGAACTTGTCTGTGCACCAATATTTTTTGTCACCTTTGCTTCTTCATCAGTAGTGGGCTTGGTCCTTGGTTTTGTTGTGGAAGAAGATTTCACTTTTGGTTTTACTTTTGATTTAGCTTTTCTTGACTTGACATATTTATGCTTATTAATTGGCTTTAGTGAAACTCCTTGGCTTGGAGCCTTAAGGGTTTTCTCTTCATTGTGTATGCTAGGAGCTACTTTACCAGCTTTCCTCTTCTTTATACCAGGTTCCCCACACTTAGACTAAATTTTGTCTCTTTGTTTCTTTCTTTTGTCTTGTGAGTATGTGGGTTGAATTCATTTTTCTCTCAAAACTTTACAAAAATAATCTATCCAGTGTTGAGCATGTAGTAGGACAGGTGCAAAGAATTCCTTAGTTGAGGTAATTTCTTCACTTCTATAATTCGGGTCTGGAATAGGTTCATTATAGACGATGTCTTCATTGTAAGCCTTACTCACCACTTCACCATCATCTATCTCCATCTGATTCAGAATATCATAAATTCCAAGGATCCATTCATATTCTAATGACAATCTTTCATATTTTATTTTTCTTACTATGTGCTCATCTTCACAATTTAGCCAATAATCTTCAAGGTGTTGGACATGAGAACTATAACTAGCTATGTTCCTGGTAATATTCCCTTTGGGGTCATAATACTCTATTTGGAGAGAAAATATTCCAAATTATAATTTTTTAATTCCTCTTCACACAAATTGGCTACTCTAATTACATTGCATTTATAATTCCCTATCGCAATAGAAAACTTGAAAGAATCATTCTTATGACCCTTGGTATAAAGAGCTTGGGATGAATTTAAGTGTCGTACAAATTCTAATAACACCATTTTATCTATACGATACCTGGGTAGCATGAAAGGATATCCATTAAACCCTTCCACTTTGATGTAAGTTAAAGTGGGAAACTGAATGTACCAGCCTCCAATTGGTCTAATGACACTATGCTTCCAAAGAAAATATTTTGGCTTTGTCACCCTCCATTATTCTAACCAAATTCATGGAAAACACATCATTAACCCTTTGGTAATGCTCCTTGTATCCATGGATAGTAATTTGGGAATGAGCATATATTAAACTATTTCCTACTTCTCTACCTAGAGTACCAATCCTTTTCAACCCTTGCTTATCTTCCCTTAATCCGTAAGAATAAATCACATACGATGACATATAGAAACATCTAGACTATGGAAATGCATTTATCTATTCATGTAATTTGACACTAATAAACCTTCCCCAATGCATTAGCATGGGATTTTCTATCAATCTGGATATAATCACAAACATCCATGATTCATATTTACTAGCATCTCACAACCCAACTATCTTGCTTAGCATAGTTATGATATGTTGAATGTCTAGGTTGAATATAGACCTTAGAATTGGTTTTTTCTATTTTGTAATCTTCTCTTGGCACCACTGTGTGTTCATAATTTATTTGTTGCATTCTTTGGCACTTTGTTAGGTTTTGTCTTTCAACTTCATATTAATATGGTACATTTGAGTAAATGTAGGAAGCCCAAATGTGTATATAATTCCTTTCTCAGAGAGATCTGCATAAATTTTTCCCTCCTTCTCAATGAATCTTTTTTCTAGGTCATAGTGGTTTAGAAATTCCATAACTAATTTAGGGCCCTCCATTGCTGGATGAAACCCTCCTACTATAACTAACCCACTTGCTATAATATTCCTCATACACTAAGAAGTGTTTTCTTGTCTTTCCCTTGTGTGTAATTCAACATTAGAAGTCCATCCCATATTAGTATCAGTAGCTATTGCACTAATGGGTATAGCTTGTGAATTGCAGTAGTTGAATTCATCTTCTAGTTTTTCTTCAAAAGTATTCATTTTTTTTTGTTGTGTTCTACATTTTCAAATATGTGCCTTGTATGTGAATTAGGGTTAAATTTAACCAATTTTCTAACAATTTATAAAACTCTCAATTCATGTTTTAGTTAAACTCAAATGAAAATAATCAACATTTTAGTTTTTTAAAGGAAATACCATCTTTTTGAGACTTTCATGCATAAAGATGAGTAACATAATTTTTGTTATTCGATACATACCAGGTTTCAGCTGATGATGACAATCTTTTTAGAATGTAACCTTGAAAACCTAGGTAGTGGTGTTCTTACTTTCTCAAAATCTACCTTTCTTTACACGCCATAGTGTTAGTTTTGTTTGTTCAATATACTTTACAAATTTGTAGAATGATGTGAAGTAGAGTGTTGTGAAAGCAACTGCATACTCGAGGTAATGCCAAGTACATGAGTAGTTTTCCACCTTCATTAATTACTTGGTACAATGCATTAATTTCTCGAATAAAGGTGTAATCATGATGAATTAGGGTTCAAATTTTGAACACCAAGGTTTCTGTGTGGGATTTATACTAGAGGAAAACACGGCGTGGAAAGCTTATGTGGCACTCTTCTGTCACTTCAATTTTTGTGAGGAAAAATCCTTTAAGATACATGATCATTTATGATCACCAAGATTGGCAACATATGACATCACACTTTGGAAATATTACCAATAATTAGGACACTTACCTCCAAGCTTTAAAGAGAAAATGAAGTAAAGAGAGAAACTGGGAATTGGGTTCTAGAGAAATAAAAAGTGATTCAAACATTTAATAATATAACCTTTGGTTTCCAATTTTTTATTAAAGAAAACAAAAAGAAAGAATCAGACTCTGATATAGAAAAGCAAGATCACCGGGGTTGACAAAATTCAAGCGATGACTTACCTAGTGGGACTAGGAAAAATCAAAGATACAACATCTTTGAAGTAACTGCAAAATTTTTAGGATTCTGGTTTCCAATAGACTAATAAACTCTATGCAAATACCGTGACACCAAATCTGGGAAAGAAGAAGGACATAAGCAAAGACCAAGGAAACTGAAAATGAAACCTACATTTTACAAACCCAAAAACAACTCGAAACAAGTGAAAGTCAGGAAAGAAAGGGGTCCACATTTTTCCAAGGGGAAAAATGGGGCTTGTTGTTAGACCACACAACAACTACCAACCAAAAAACTAAACAAAATAATAGAAAGTCAATTCTGGATCTAATAACCATGTATCAATTTTTTTTAGTTCTCTAATTATAAACAATTAGATCTTCATTTCAACATTCTACTTTCACTTCAGCTAGCATACAAGATTAAGTGTTACTAAGCTCACGTGTGTGCAATTGATTATTTTCACTACCAAAAACTTAAAGCATAATAATTATTTCCATTGACCTACATAATTTGGCACTTCCCTTTTAAGCCAACCATGGATAGAGCCTTGCTTCAAGTTAGGTGTCTATAGCCCTGACAAGGTTATATCTTTAATTCCCCCAAACATAGCTCTACTGCTAGCCATGCATCTATAGCCTCGATAGAGATATTTCTTTACCCTAAAGAGTTCATTTTTTTTTTTGGATATTTTGAATATAGCTCATTTTTCAACTTGCAAGCATGAAGCCCACTATTAGGTTGGGAATTACATTGGTAGAAAAGTTAGCCTTTTAATTTTTCACTCAATGCAAATAACTGCTATCCCAAATTTCAATAGAATTATTTAAAATTTATGCATTTGTAGGTCAACATCAACCAAATGATTTATCCTAACTAGAGTAAAAAGAACTGAACAATTCCTAAATTATTTAGTAAACCTGACTATTTCCTGTCAAAGTAGAGATAAAATTTCTAGAATTAATGTTCTATTACCTTGTTCACCTTCAAAGGTTGCCAGCCATTGTATAGCCTAATGATGAAACACCCAAAAAAGAAAACTAAACAATAGAAAAAAATGACTGTTTGCAAAGCAACAATGTAAGATATCTACAAAAAAGCCTATTTACAAAACTATTACTAGAAATAATGCTTCAACAACTGCCCATTGACAGGCAATGGGATATCTTTACTAGTCAAAGACTTCAACCTATAGGTGCTATCATCTAGAATTTCAAAAAAATTATATGGACCTATCCACAACTTTTCAAACATACCATGATCACCTTTTCACTCATGGGAATTGTTCCAATATAGGACTAAGTCTGATATTCTAAAAGTTTTTAATCTATCCCTTTTGTCAAACCATCATTTTACCACATATTCATGCCTAGCAAAATGATCTATAGCTCGGGTACATTTTTCATGTAAATACATTAATTGCAATAATCAAGCTTTAGTTTGATCATCTGATCTAATGTATTCCTAGGAAAATCTCCAAGCAAGGATTTTCAAATTTATCAGTAATATAGGGTCTACCCTATGAACTAGGTGGTAAGGAGAATTTTTCAATGTGGATTTCATCCTCGTACGATCTACCCAAAGGGAAATTTTTAACAAATAATTCCATTCTCTAGGATTCTTTTCAACCAATTTTTTTAATTATATCCAATAGATTTTTATTTGATGATTCTGCTAATCCATTTCATTGCAGATAATAATTAGATGAAAATTTTAGTGTTATATCGTACTCAAATTCCCAATTGAAAAACTTTAAGGAAGAAAAAGAAAGGACATTATCACATACCAATGCATATAATACTCCAAACTTGGTAATAATATTTTCTTCCAAAAATTTGATTACCACCTTTGTGGTGCATTGTTTGCTAGGACATGCTTTGGTTCATCTGGTGCAATAATATGTAGCAGTTAATATAAACCTATGACCTGTAGACGATGGAGGATTGATAGTTCCAATGAAATCTAGTCCCTAGTGTGAAAAAGGGTGCATTTCCATCACCTGTTGTAATTGTTGAGCATTGAATCTCCCTTTGTCTGCCGTAGTTTGACATGTATAGCAATGTTTTACATGTTCATATGTATCTTTAAAAATCATTGGCCAATAATAACTATCTCTCAAAATAAGGTGTGCAATAGCTAAAGGTGCTCTGTGAGTTGTTCCAAACTTATCGTGCAATTCCTGCAACACATCATTTGCTTATATTCTATTCAAACATCTTAAATAGATTCCTTCATGATTTCTTTTGAATAGAGCTCCTCCTTTGATTATGTAACATTGTTATTTTATCTTAAGAGCTCTTCTCTAATTTCCTTGCATATGATCAAGGAAAGTATGGTTGACTAGATAATGGCACATATCTAAATACCAATCAAGTTCTTGATCTTTTACATCTAGAGTGTACTATTGAGTAGAGAATTGTGGATCTATTTTTGTAATAGATTTGACTAAAGGTTGTCCCTGAACCAGTTTCATGGGTATAATTTCTAAATCAAATTCTTGCAAAATCATAACCCATTTGGCTCTCTTTTCTCTGAGCTTGCTATGTGTTATTGACATTTTGACTTTAGAATCCAAAACAATAGCTTTGAGTATACTCCTAAGGATGTAATGCCTGAATTTTTGTACTACTTTGACCAAAGAAAAGGCTTATTTTTCAACCTCTATGTATCTTAGCTCTGCTTCTTTAAATGGAGCATGATTGAACCTGCAATTTTTTTTTTGTTCCATCTCAAACCCTTACCACATTTGAATGTGGGGCTGATATCTAAAGGTTTGGGTTTCTACCTATTGTGAGTGCTTGCAAGGTTTTATTTTGTCATTATCTTCTTATTGCCTATTTATAGTTGTTTCAAAACATCTTATGTCATTTACCACCATTAGGTAACTAGCCCCTCATGCCTAGGTCTGAGTCTCATAATTTTATAAGGGTAAGTTGAGGGCCTTTTTTCCTTTACATCCTTTACTTTTCATGACTTGGAAGTTTCTAAGTCCCTTCTAGATCACATCATCCTAGAGGGTCCCCTCTTCAGAAAAAATTAAGTGTACATGCTAAAAGTTTTCACTTAAGTCCCAAAAGTCCTCATGTCTTGATCACTCATCATAGATTGCTTCTTAAGTGTATATTTTAAACTGGTGATGAGTGATGAGAGACATTCCTTTGTTTTTTCTTATAGTTAATATCTTCTTGAGCTCTTAGTAAGATCAACAATGAGCGATGTTCATTGTATCAGTAAAGGATCACTTATCACTAATGGCTTTTGAGCCTTGAATATTGTAATAGCGATGAGTGATGTCCTTATTTTCTTATGTTCTTATTGCTCATCATGGATGGTCATAAAATGATAAATGTTAGATCAATGATGAGTGATATGAAAAATTTCCTTTGCATCATGCATCACATATATGTTTTAAGTCCTACGTTTTACATTAGCGATGCACAATGCAATTGTAAAAATATCTCGTCGCTAATTGCTTGCAAACTATATGAGGATAATTAGTGATGAGCGATGGCCTAATGTTTCTATGTTCTATTGCTCATTGTGGATTCATTCTAGAACTTAATTTCCAAAATGGTAATGAGTGATGAAGTCCTTTATTCAAAATTCTTTCGCTAATGTAATAAGATCTTATGTGTGATTTCTTCTGTATCATTGATTATTATACAGGTGTATGTGTCCCAATTTGATCTCTTTGTGATATCTCTCATTGCTAATAGGATCCAAGGTGCAAAGTTTGCACTAGCAATGAGCGATGGAAGGATGAATTTGATCAAAGATGAGCCATAGATCCAAGGGCTGAGATTTCATTGCGGGGATGTTTACATCACTAATGAGGCTAAAGAAGGACAAGGTGCATCAGTGATAGGTAATGACTTTTACTAGAAAGGAAAACATGGAAAAATCTTGATGGACAATGTATAGAGCAAAGATGAAAGTGTCGAGATGAATTGAGAACCATTGATGTGGTTTTAAAACCAAATGATCCAATAGCCTAAACTTCATTGTGGAAGTTTATTCATCTATGATTTCACCCTAAAATTTGGGGAGGAGCATCGATGAGTGGTGAAATGTATAAGGAAATATTCTCCCTAAAAAAAACACTAGTCTCATTTACATCATAGATATTAATGGAAAAGCATGTATTAGGCTGGTGATACATGCTAATTGTTAGACTGTGTATGATTAATCAAGATTAAAGGAAAACATGGCAACATTTGGGGTGGCATCGTTGTTTTGTAGGAACAAGTTGCTAATGGCCAAAAAATGATGCTCATATCACCATGGGTGAAGTTTTAATTTTTTTAGGATCAACCGTCTAGATTCAAAGCCGAACTATTAAGTTATCAAGACACTCACATGAGAAGTTCTTGAATCATTAATTCTACATGCTCCAAATTTTCTATTTAATGTAGGTTGATCATTGTTCATTTTCACCATCTTTTCAACATACAGTAAAAGTAAGGCATGTGTAGTGAAGAAGAGTGAAAGGGCTGTTAGTTTTTCTTCAGCAAAATATTTAGTGTTCTTGTCTTGAGTAGGTTGGTTTTAAACAGGGTTCTCTAGCCTATTTGGGAATTCCATTGCTAGAATTAGTTGTAATTGTTCGGTTTAAGGGTGTTTTTTCCTGTGGTTTTTTATTCAAAGTCTTTTAAATTGTCACTCTTTGCTTGTTCTAAGAGATGGGAAAAATTGGTGTGAAAATTCAGCCCGTTAGAAGATCTAGATGACTTAGTGTATTTGAGTGCCATGAGGATTTAATTAAGCATGAAGCCCAGGTTTTTCCAGAGCTTTCAAAGGGTAAAACGAGGGATAAAGGTCATAAGAAGAAATAAATTGTGTAGAGTACGTATAGTTTGAGAAATAGGACCATTCTAGGAGAAATGGTCAAGTTCAAAGGCAAGGAACTGGCTCAGCTAGTGAAGGAGCGGAAAAAGGATAAAAGTCATAGGGATCATCTAGGTAAGCATTATTCTCCTATTGTTCTTTTTGATAGTCCTTTTGATGTTGAAGGAGATAACAACTCAGGATATGGCAAGTACCTTCTTTCTCTAGTTCCATATGGGAGCTCTGACAATGACGTGGTGATGTTCCTCCCATTTAATCAAGGGCAAGGAGTGGTTGAGTTCTCTTTGATGTTGATGACTCTGAATAGGGTCCCTTTTTTTTGTTTTTGGTGATATCATGGTCTTTGCAAAGAAGGTACTTGTTTTGGTATGACTGTGGTTTGTCTTTTTCCCTTCCATGATGATGTGGAGGTCCTTCAATTGATATGATATGGTATCTTTTATGTTCAAACATGAACATGGCGACAATGACTTTTGATATTCTACACGTGTTTTTCCTTTTGTCCTCCCCTGCTCACGAATGATTGCATAAGAACTGCCTAGGGAGTTTTTGGAGGAAATGGTTGAAATTAGGTTTACTGAAATTCAATGAAATGTAAATGTAACTTAGTTGCATGTTTATTTCTCCCCTATCTATAAAGGGGATTTCATGGTTGTACTTAAATAGTTTGAAGTTCATAATTTTGAGCCCAGAATAGGTCAATGTGAATACTATGCTCTCAGAGCAATTAGAATGTAAGTAGATACATTATAGATATATCAAAAACAAATCTAGGGAAAAATTTATACTGTATGAAGATTTTAAATATAGTTTTACAAAGTAATATCAGTAATGAAGGGAAATATTAGTTCTAGAATGCTGCTCTCATGTGTATTTTTCTTCCAAATTATGAATGTAGTTGTTAATTATAATTTCATTTGTCTTTTATCATTTGCATTGAAAGAATGAGCTTGTTTTATACTTCAGTTCAATGACTTGATTAAATGCTAAAATGAGGCCATTAGTTTGAGAGAGAGGGATATAGGATTTGGTAAGGAAACAATATTTTAAAACACAGTGAGTTAGATGCTACAAAGTGGCATGCTAATAGTCCATTAATTTCTAATGTTTGATCAGAATTTGTAATATTGATTAATTGCAAGTTATGACTTCATTTTTTTTTCTTAGATAGGGAACTCATTGTTTTATTAGTTTATCTCATGTCCAACTGAGCTAGTAATAAATTTGGCCTAAGATTCAAGATGAAGATGAATTCATAATATACTCTAAACTATACTACCCCAACTTTCAGTATTTAAATGGACTCTCTAAAATAAATAACACTCTCACCCAAAGTCTGCCAAACCTTTGATGAGGTGGTTTCCTTGAGGAATTCATTTGTGTGTGGAATTTCTCTTGACTGAATGTAAGATATTGTGAGCATGTGTAGGATTACCCTACTGGGTCTTGGTCACGCCCACAAAAGGATATGAAAATCACAGTGAAACCTTTCCTAGGAATTGGACATTCTAATAGGTGACTAATATCTCTCTATGGATGTTCATTTACTTGTCAAACCAAGAAACGTATACTTTAAATGGCGCAGCACAATATATGCACTAAGAACTCGTTTCGGTCAAAACTTAGCAGAAATAAATACTTGGAAGGAATTCTATCTACGCTACAGGAAGGTAATGCAAAGTTCTTTAACTCAACTATGATTTGATTAAAATAGAAAGCATAACAGCTACGACTGAAACACAAACTATGAACTGGCCTTATGTTGCAGGAATAGGCAAAGGGATGGATTCCCTATACTACAGGAGTAATAAAAGACTGAGTTTGTATGAAAGATTCAAAGATGAAAGCTAACTGAAGTTCAACAGAAAAGAACATCTAACTAACTAGCTACAAATACTTACTAAGTGGGCCCCCTTAGCAAGCATCTACTGATTACATAGGTGCTAAACTCGGAACTTCATCAAACTTTATTCATGAAAATAGAATGGTATACATTGCTTTGTTGATATAAACTAACAACAAACTCTGTCTCTTGTCAAATAGATTCTTCTTTTCATTATCATACTGACTCTTACATGATATCTACTATCTTTCTATCACTATGCTTCTATCTTACTCTAACTATCATCTCCTCTCTCACTCGCATAGGAGTACTTTATTTAAAATCAGGAAAGCAACTAACTAACTAACCCTATCAAAGAAAGAAGTCGAAGTAAAGTGTATCCCAGAATCAAGGAACAAACTTCATAAATGAATTTATGCGTTCAACCTGATCTGGAGAGAATCTAGTGCTCCACTCTTTCTAGATTGACTGTCATTAAAAATCTTTCCCAATGGTTTCGGTCAAAGAGTCTTCGCCAGAGCTTCCTCGAAGTCGTGTAGGAAATGGACTTTACTGCAAGGCCGAGATTGGCTATGCTTGACTCGATCATTCTTCAACAACCTGTGAAACAAAAGGTAACAGATGCGAAAGAAAAGGCGTATAGCACATACACAATATATTCATTAATCACACATTTAAATCTATTTCATCATTCAAAAACTGTATGTGATATACCAGTCATTTAGGGAGTCAACGGGGTAATAAATGTAGTCAAGTCAACACAATTAGCTGCATGAATATGCAAATGTTTTGCTACAGGATATCCCCATAAAAGGTTTCAAAAGAGTTTTAAACAACCATGAATAACAAAAGTAAAGGCATTAAAATTTCATCATAATATCCAAACTATGAGCATATTTTGGGCTCATCACTACCCCCTACTTAGCCTAATGCTGGTCCTCCAGCATTAAATTTTCTGGTGGTTTCTCTGAAGTCAGTGGTTGTTGCATAACTCTGAAATGGAGTTCCAAACCTGTAATAAAATCCTCTGAAAGCCTGGCACTTTTCATACCTACATTCTTCTAAATCATCATTAAAATTGGTAGCCTGATAAGGATAAAGGGGCCACATTAGCACAGGAGGTCTAAATGTCAATGGCAACCATAGTTAAAATCTCTTTTGAAGTCCCAACTGTATATATCTACTTGATCATTTAAGAGCTGCTGTGAAATTTAGGGGACCGTGAGGTTCGGATCTTCTTAGTCCAACAGTTAATCTTTCCCACCTTTTCTCACTTCTAGTGTATGCCAGTCTCCAAAATGAATATGACTGTTCTTGAAATTCAACATATACCTATTTCTTGAGATCAAATATCTTATCTCTGATTGTAATATTATTAATGCCATATGTCAGAGCAAACTAGTTTTTCAACATTGCATGGGGGTTTGAACTTTGAGAGCGTAATGGAATAGGCTCATTTCTCTCAGCTTCCTCATATATTTCCCATTGTCAGCCATAATTCGCTTCATTTGCTGCCCATGACATAAATGATCTCAAATGGATATCACCAATATACAGAAGAGGGTTCCATTCTGTTTCAGATAGAATTAAGAAGCCATGCAAATAAAATTCACACAGAGAATTTCTTAACCAATTAAGGGCTACCTGGTATGCCTCATAAAATTCTTTAGCAGTGTGAAGTATATGATCTTGATTTCTGGAAATTCTCATTAGTTGGAACCATAAGAACGGTTCCTTAAGGCAGAGAGCATAAACTCTGGGTGGTGGTCTGCATTCCATAATCTGACCAGTTACTTTTAACATTTCATCCAATTTTTTCTTTCAACTCAATAATTTCCTACTTCTGACTTTCAATTTTCTTTTTCATTTTCTTCCTTTCTACCTCCCATAGACTTTGTTGCATGTCAGTCTAGGCTATGTGCTAAAAAGTCAGGGTTTGCAATGTAACTGTTTCCCAGTTAGCTTTGACATATTCTAGAAACTCAATCAAAAATATCTTCTTATAAACAACAATGGCTTTACAAGTTGCAGCCTGAAATGTAGCTTCACTAGGCACATTCAATTGTTCAGTCAGTTCCTGCTCTTACTGCAAAATGAATTCTTGTTGCTACAGTGGAGAAGATTGTGCTTCCTCCAAAAACTGCATAGCAGCGGTAGCCAAGTCATCAAGATTTGGTAACCCTTGCTCACTATGCTCCATTTCCTTTGTCTCAACTTGTTCCTCTTCAGGAACGAATGAACACTGTGCAGCATTTTCGGACACATTCTGAGAAACATCAAATTCAGACCCTACATATCCTTCTGAAATTACAATAACCTCTGGTTAAGGTGAAGCAAGGGAGGTCCTATATTGTTTCCTTGTGGAAACTCTTCTTGGCACTGGTGCGGCTGCAGGAGATGTTCTAGTAGCCTTCCTTTTTCTGGTCTGCTTAGAGGGCTTTGCCCTGCCAGAGGATGATGGTGAATTGGTGTTACCAAGAGGTGTTGGTGTAGGAGAGACGACTGTAGGGGAAGGTGCTGCAAGAGAAGAGCATTGCCTTTTCTGAGAATGAGGGTCAGACTCTAGGGTTTGTTCTGCCCCAGACGACTCACCTGCCTTTGTTTTTCCCTTCTCTCTCCTAATGGCAGACCTAGTTTGTACCCGAGCAGATGATTCTGGTGGGGGAGCTGCAGGACCAGGTGCTACAGGAGTAGATGACCCTTGCCCTGTTCTACTAGTAGACACAATTTCTTTCTTCTTTTTCTGAGGTCGTGGGGTAAGTACCCTAGGGGGTTGTGGAATTTGCAAGCTCTTTTAGGCAACGAATTGTTGCCAGGAAAGAAGTTAGACATCTCTCAAAGAGCATTCAATCAATAATTTGATAAGGCCATGGTGAGCAATAGAATTATCTTTCCCTTGTTGGGTTTTGTGGGCACTTTGTTCTAGAAATTTCAACAGGAAATTTAGAACATTTACAACTAACCCATGTCTCATATGACTTAATAATTTGAAATGATATGAATGCAGGTAGGAGAAACGGCCTTCACAGGTTAAATACCTGATTATGTAAGCGATGTATTCTAAATAAGGAGGAGGCAACGATACCCGCTTGCATCCCTGCTTGGAGACTTCCAAAGGTCCATCAGTGGGCATTGAAAACTCAGCCCTTGCAGCGACAGCATCTAAAGAAAAATTTTCTCCAACGACTGGAAGCCTGGTTACTTCAACAATTCTGTCTTCAGTTGCAACAACCGTTAGACCCCATACAGTGGCTTCCCCTTCAAAAAGGGTTCTCAAAAATTCTCCACCAGCCTCCTCATCAAAAGTATTTAAACTCAATAAATAGTTTAACCACCCACAGAGGCTGAATGCGTGGACTGTTTGAGGATTTTGCAATAATAATTCATGAGCTATAGGCTTATGTCGCACCAGCTGACCACCCATGTTCACAGTTTTCCCCTAGCTAAACTCAATTCCTTGCTGAAAATTCAAATTGTCTGTTTCCCTTTCTGCTCTAGTTTTTCTTTTGTCGTGCCATCACATTTCTTTCTTTTCCAAAAATAAACTTTTTGAACAAGCAGTTTTAATCATAATTTAGAAGAAAAACATGCAATAAAGGACATGCGATCATATTTGGAAAGTACCAAAAAAATAATAAAGAAAGGTTATTTGCGCAGTTATGACAGCGACGAAAAGACAAGTTTTAAAAGGTGGATTACCCCGCCCCCTACTTAGAGTATGACATGTGTCCTCACATGTACTAAAGAATAGGCGAAGATTGGGTAATAATGACTGGTACTGTTATAGCAGTAAATGAATAGAATAAAATAAATCAAATATGTGATAACAAAAGATATGGCGTACCTTTGATATTTGCATGTACGTATGAAGAAAGATGACAGCGTCTCGATGAGTTGACAGTTGGGAATGATATCCTAATTAAGGGTGATGCAGATGGATGAAGTGGATGGGTGACGTGGGCAGATGAGATGAATGGATGGAATGGATGGATGGGATGGATGGATGGAAGATAAAGAAGTGAGATGGGGTGATAAATAAGAATGGAGAAAAATGGGTTTCCTTTTAAAAAGAAAACCTTTATTATGAGCATTTTTTTTTTTAAATTATGGTGAAGCTGTAGGAGAAAGGCTAAAGCCTTCGGCTGTAGGAAGAGTAGCAGGAGGAACTTGAATGAACTATTGCATGAATTCTTCTTTTGAAACTAGTTTATGGTACAACCGGAGTCGGTGGCCATTAACTAGCAATTTGAAATAGACTGGATCAATTGTCACCAGCTGTACAGCTCCGTTGTCAAATGCATTCTCAGCTTCATAGGGGCCAAGCCAGCGTGTTGTGAGCTTACCTTGGTTCTCTTGATATTTGGAATCATATAACAGAGCCCAATCACTAGCAGAAAATTTCTTGATTTTGATGTGTTGATCATGCCATTTCTTCCTTTGCTGTTGGATTGCTTCTGTGTGCTGTAGGGCTACTTTTCTCATTTCATCCAAAGCATTTAGCTGTAAGAGATGGTCCTTCTGTGCTTCAGATATTTCCATATTGAGTTCAAGAGCTGTCCTTAAAGTTTTGTGCTCAAATTCTATGGGCAACATGGCTGTTTTCCCATAAAGCAACTCAAAAGGTGTAAACCCAGTTGTTGTCTTCCATGTAGTTCTGTAGGCCCAAACTGCTTCAGGAAGTCGATTGCTCCAATCTTTTCCATGGAGCTGCACTATTTTTGTTAGGATCACCTCAATTTTCCTGTTTGTTACCTCCTCCTAACCATTGGCTTGAGGGTGATAGGGGTTGGACTTCCTATGTTTGATCTTATAGTCATTCATTAGTGCAGTGATCAGATTCGATGTGAATTGATCTCCCTGATTAGTTACAAGCTCTCTGGGAACTCCAAATCTAGTGAAAATTTGTTTATACAAAAATTCAGCAACATTGTTATCTCGAGCATGAGTCATAGCTTTTACCTCAACCCACTTTGTTACGTAGTCCGTGCAAACTAGAATGTATGACTTGCCATTTGATGGTCGATCAATTGATCCCACAAAATCCATTCCCTATTTATCAAAAGGGGTGACTATTACCTGTGGATATAGTGGCATTTCATCTGATTTGGTTGGTCTTCCTATACATTGGCATCTATCACATTTCCTTGTATAGGCCACAACATCTTTGTGTAATGTTGGCCAGTAGTACCCAGTTGTAAGAATCTTCATTGATGTTCTTTTTGCTACAAAATGTCCCCCACATGGTTCATCATGGAAAGCATGCAAGATATCATAAGTCTCATCTTCTCTTACACATCTTTGTATCACTTGATCAGGTCCAGTATAAAACAGACAATTTGCAATCCATGAAAAGTTGAAACTTTTCTCTATTAACAATTTCTTTTTTTTTGGAGAAAAGTATGCTGGTATTCTACTTGCTACTAGATAATTGGCAATGTTTGCATACCATGGTGTATGTGCGGCAATGGAAAATAAGTGTTCATCTGGGAACCTATCATCAATGACCTCGTGTTCAACAGGTGTAGCTGATTAAAGTCTTGATAAAGAGTCAGCTACAACATTAGCTCTTCCTAGTTTGTCAATTATTGTAATGTCAAATTCTTGTAACAACAGGAGCCATCTTGTCAATCTACCAAAAATGGCAGGTTTTTTTATCAGATACTTGATTGTTGCATGGTCAGTATGGATGAATATCTAATAACCTGTGACATAATACCTAAATTTATTCAAAGCATACACTATTGCGAGCAATTCCTTTTCTATAACAGTATAGTTGAGCTCAGGACCTTGAAGGTTCTTGCTGATAAAGTAGATAACATGTTCAATTGAATTTTCTTTTTGACTTAAAACTACTCCTATACCAAAATCAAAGGCATTATCATGTATGTGAAAAGGAAAATTCTATTTTGGACCTTGAAGAATAGGGGCTTGAGTAAGCAAGTCCTTTAGTTGCAAGAAAAATTTTTCACAAGCCTTTGTCTACTCGAATTGAGAATCCTTAGTTAACAAGGCATAAAGTGGACTGGCAATTTTACTGAAATCTTTTATAAACCTTCTATAATACCCTGCATGGCCAATGAAACTTCTGACATCTTTTTGTTTTGCAGGAGTTTGTAAATTCAGAATAACTTCAATTTTAGTAGGGTCGACCTGAATTCCATTCTTTGAAATATGATGACCTAGAACAATACCTTCTTCCATCATTAGAAAACACTTTTCAATGTTTAGAGACAAGTTTTTCTCTCTGCACCTTTTCAATACCTTTTCTAAATTCACCAGTGCTTCTTCAAATGTGACTCCATAGGTA
>VDFB02271358.1:1091964237-1092049821 GCA_007258455.2 Sequoia sempervirens | reverse complement strand
TGGAGAGAGAGAATGATGAGATAGAAAGTAGAGATGGAAGAAAAGAGTTAGAGATAAAGATGGGGGATGGAGAGAGTGAGAGAGAGAGAAACACAAAGTGAAGGAGGAAGGTTGGGGGATTGAGAGAGGGAAAGAGAGAGAGGTAGAGATAGAGAGAGATCTAGAGATAATTTTATAGGAAAGGAGATATAGAGAGGGGGAGGAGGGAGGGAGGAGTAGAGAGATAGGGAGAGGTAGGGAGGGAGAGAGAGGTGAGATAGAGAGAGAGGGATGGAGAGGGATAGAGAGAAGTAGAAAGGGGAGGGAGGGACAGAGGGAGAGAGAAGTGTGAGATAGAATGAGAGAGAGGGGGGAAGGAAGAAGGAGAGATTGAGAGAGAGAGGAGGGTAAGAGAGGCAGAGAGGGACAGGTTAGATAGAGAGAAGTAAAGAGGGAAGGTGGGTGGGATGAAGGAAGAGAGAGGGAAGGAGGAAGGTGGAGAGATTGAGAGAGAGAGAGGAGGGAGGGAGAGAGAGGTAGAGGGATAGGTTAGATAGCATGAAGTAGAGAGGGAAGGTGGGTGGGTGAGAGGAAGGAAGATAGAGGGGGGGATAGAGAAAATTAGAGAGGTAAGGAGGGAAGGAGGAATGGAGGGAGAGAGAGAGGTGAGATAGATAGAAGTATAGAGGGAAGGAGAGAGTGTGAGAAAGAGGTCTACAACATAAGGGATAAACAATGAATGAGATAGAGCAAGAGAAAGATGATATAACTTGCTGATTATTGAAATTTGACTTCCTGATTACTGATATTTGACATGTTGATTACTGAAATTTGGCTGTTTGAAAAATTGTAAGATCTTCCAAAAACTAGAATTTGAATTATAACTCCTAGAGATCGAAAACCACTCTCAAACATCCTGAAACTATATATATGAAATAGAACTTAAAGTATAAGAAAGTAAATGTTTATTTCAAGTATATAGTTTTCATGAAAGATAACAAGAAGAAAGAGACAAGAAAAAGAGAAGAATTTTTTTTCCATGTAAACCAAAATGCGAGTGAGTTATAATGCGCTCGTGTTTTGGAATTTTTTTTTTAATTTCAAAGTATGCACATTTTTTAAATTCAAAATACGCGTGTTTCTTGATATTTAAACCATAACGTGCTCGCATTATGATGCACTCACATTATAATGTACTCATGTTCTAATGCACTTGCATTATAATGTACTCGCGTTATAATGCACTCGCGTTATAATGCACTCGCGTTATAATGCACTCGCATTATAATGTGCTCGCATTATAACAAGCTCATGTTATAACGTGCTCGCATTATAACATGCTCATGTTATAATGCACTCATGTTATAACGTGCTCACATTATAATGCGCTCACCTTATAACACACTCACGTTATGGCTTGGTAATGACCGAGCCTAGGCTTGGTCACTACCAACCTATAACGTGAGCGATTTTTACTATAACGTGCTCGCGTTTTCACTATTTCAGTATAAAAAAGTAAATTTTCCACTTTTTGGCCCCCCATCTTTTTGCACTTACCCACACCCCTTTATTTGTTGTGGGTATTTTCTTATGCATGTTCAAATGATGTTTATTCTCCTTCATGCACTACATGGTGACACATAGTTTCAATGGACTTATCATCCCTCTCTATTGTTAGTATTATGAGAGGGTTTCCATACTATTGTTGGTAATGCTTCTTTGGTTTTGATTACTAGTGAACTATGTATCTAGTTTTTGTTCCTATGCATTAGGTGGATCCGGTAGCTAGTTACCCATGCATTTTGGTGAGATGGAACACTTACCATATAAACACATTTTTATTCATATTTTGTGGATGCAACCTTCCATCCTCAATTTATAAGTTTCTTCAAACTATTGGCACTTGTATTTTTGACTTGTAGTTTACTCTTGCATTGGTTGAGTAGTGTCATTGGAGTCACTCACTCAAATTCATGTGTAATTTGTATCTTTGAGTATTAGTTGTTTACATTAGTTAACCATTTGATCATTGTTCAAGTAGTGTTATTGGGGGCACTCATGCAAATTTTTGTCTTCTTGATCTTGATTTTAGTGGAGGTTCTCCCTTTTTAGCACTATAACAATCATCTTTTGATAGGTGTTTGCAACTTCTTTGGGCTTCAATAGTGTTCATCATCTTCCTTTCTTTTTGGGATAGGTTTTGGGGGCTTCTTAGTCCATCTTATATTTATTTATTTCGTTCTTTTGGAGAGGAGTTTTTCTCATAAGGCCTTCTTCTAATCTTTAGTTATGAGATCTTTTTTATTTGTACATGGGTATCTCATCATGCCTTGTTGTTAGGACCCATCATTTATATTTATGCATTCATCATTTAGATGTCTTAGCTATTTTATAGGTTCCACTTAAGGGGGGTATTAGAGTAAAAGGGTATTTACCTAATTAATTGTTTAATTACTTAGGGCCCTTCCACTTTAGCTACTTAAGCTTACTGTCTCAACTCATAGGATATCTAACACATGTCATGATCTCTTTTTATCCTCACCTAGTGTTTCTCTAGAGTTTTTTTTTTCATTTTATAATGATTCTTATTGTATTCACTCATTAGTGAGATTTACACATTAATGATGATTCATGTTTTGGATCAATGAGCTTCATAGCATTGCTACCTATCTCTTTGTGTGACAAGTGTTTGATTGCAGGTGATCCCTTGTACTTGTAGGGCTAAGGAATCAGCCCCAATTCTTTTTACCCTCACCAAAGGTTTCTCTAGGGTTTCTTTTTCTTCTTCTTTTTACAAAGAATTTTATTGTATTCACTCATTAGTGAGGTTTGCACATTAATGATGATTCATGTTTTGGATCAATAACTCTTGGCGTCCATAGTATTGTTATTTCTCTTGTTTGTGATAGGTGATTGATTGTAGATGATCCTTAGGGTTGAGAAATCAACTCCAAAAATAGTCAGAACCTTGTTTACCTTCAAGTGAGTGTGTCTTTTTTGCATACCCTTTTTCGATTTTCAACACTCTCTTGTGCATGTTTTCATGATGTTTCTTTTCTATGCACTACATTGTGACACAGTTTTAGTGGACCTATCATGTTTCACCCTTGTTAGCATTATGGGGGGTGTCATATTGTTGGTGTTAATGCTTCTTTGGTTTTGATTCAAAGTGAACTATGTATTTAGTGTTTGTTTCTATGTGCTAGGAAAATGTAGCATTTAGTTACCCATGCATTTTGGTGAGATTAAACATATACCAAATAGACACTTGTATTTATGTTTTGTGTAGGAAACCAACCATCCTCAATTGATCAGTTTCTTCATACTATTGGCATCCATATTTTTAACTTGTAGTTTACTACAACATTAGTTAAGTAATGTCAGTGGGTTCACTTGTGCATATGGATATGCCATATGTATCTTTGACTGTTAGGTTGTTGCCTTTATTTTCCATTTGTCCATTATTGTCTTTCTTTCTTTTGGAGAGGAGTTTTTTCCTTGAGATTTTCTCCTTTTTTCTCTAGTTATGAGATTTTTATTTTTTATTTTTACATGGATAACTCATCAAGCCAAGTTGCGAAGACCCATCCTTTACTTTTTTGTATTCATCACTTAGAGGTTTTAGCTTCTCCCTAAGTTGCACTTAAGGGGGTTGCTAGAGTAAAAGGGTATTTACCTAATTAATTATTTAATTACTTAGGAACCTCTTTTCACACTAGTTATTTAAGCTTACTTAGGCCATGTGTTTTTGTCTCAATTCATACGATTGGGACAGATGTAATGGTCTGTTTTTATCCTCACCTACGATTTCATATAAGGTTTCGTTTTTCTTTTTCCTTTTACAAGGATTCATTAGTTTATTCATTCATTGATAGTGAAGGTTCCACATTCACAATGATTCATGATTTTTTAGATCTATAGCTCTTGGCTTCCATAGCTTTGCTTTTTCTATTTTTTTGTGATAGGTATTTGATTGCAAGTGATCCTTGGGAGTTGTAGGATTAATGAATTAACTCAACATGTGTCTCATCTTTTCTCCCCCTCTCTAACTTGGGGTGTTCTATTTATTTTTTATACACACATGATGTATATTTCTCATGCTACACAATTGTGATATTTCCTATATTCCTTAATCACTATGCTTCTTGAGCTTATTGTCACCATGATCTACATTTCTTATCACTTCAATCTTATCATTTCTATGCTACTATTTTTATGAGTATTCTCATGTTTTTATCTCATGAACCTTAACTCATTTTAATGCTTTATCATGTGTTTTCATGCAACATCTTAGCAATTTGGTCTTACATGCCTATCTTGTGATTTGGTATGTGTTTGTTATTGCAATGTCTTGATATTTAAGAACATTCATTTGCCCAAATAATGCAAATGGTTGAACAAGGAGTGTTCTCTCTAACATTCAATTTGGAGCTTAAAAATGGATCTTAATCTACATCTAGATCACATAGTTTGCCATCTGTCAATATACACATGTTATTTGCAATCATTTGTTCCAAGTCATAAAGGTAGTCTAAAAGGGGGATTGGCCTAGGAAAAATTGACTCTAATGATCTAGCAACTTCCCAAAAGACATTTTGATATACCACCATCCTTACTCATCAACAACTATCAAATATTTTAGCAAATTAGGTTTTAAGATTCTATAATTTACAAGGTCTACTCCACAAGGTCATTCAAGGGGAATGCTTAGGATCAATCTTGAAGAGTTTGACTTTGACCCATAGGGATTTCTAGTATTGCTCAAAATTAGATACATTTAGCAACTAAAAGCATTCATTCCTACACCTTGACAAGTGGATTCTATATGACATGAACATTAATTCTCTGTCCTCATTCTCAAAACTAAAAGCCTTAGCTTTTATATTTATTTTCTAAGAATAACATTTGTATTTATCAAATCCTAACAAACTCTCCTTGATTAAATCAAAGTTAATTTGTAATTACTCATTGCATGTATTTAAAAAAATAATTTATATAAAATAAAATTTATTTCTTACAATATTAAATAAATAAAGACATTGACAAACATTATTTATTTTTAATAATTTTTATTATAAATATTTAAAGAACTCTTACCTCACCATTACACGACTCCACATAATATCTATAAAATAAACCATAACAAATAAAATCTTAGATCATTTAGATTTAATAAGACTTTAAACTGCAACTAAAATATACTCCAAATGTTTTTTAATTTATGAAAATGAAGGTAAAGAAAATAACTCTAATAAATAGCTGTGCAAATGTTTTGTTATTCCTACAAACTAAACTTTATTGCACCTGTGTGTTGTGGTCAAACCAACCAATTCCTACCCCTATTAAAAAGTCCAATTCTTGTCACATGTCCCACACGTTTTGAAAACATAAGCATTCAGATCTGACTTCTTTCCAGAATCTCTCCTCCATTTCACATGTTTTTGTTCTACTTTTTCCTCTATTGGAACAATTCCAAAACAAAACATTCACAGGCAGATGAAAAAACATACAAGTAAGCTCACATATTTTTGTTCTACTTTGTCCTCCATTGGAACAATTCCAAAACAAAATATTCAGACACATGGAAAAACATACAATCAATCAATCTGTCAGAGAAGCATCCTCTGAAAACCAGACCAGAATTTATTCCATTTAACAAAATTACACACAACCATGATCTCAACATCCAAAACCCCTTAAAGGGCATTGATAACAGAGCACGAAATTAACACAATTGAACGGTTAAAAAAGAGTTATTGATACTAACTTTGTTCTTCTGTTAAAAACCCAAAAAGCTCTGTAATTACTCTGCAGTCAGAGGTTGCACCTCCTGTGTGCCAGTGCCATCATCATCGGGATAAGAAATAGAAATCAGCTTCAATCTGTACTCCTCCTTCTTATCCACCTCATCATACCCTTTCTCATGAACCCTCTGCAGTGGACTGGAGATCGGCTCCTGCTGTGATATTGCTATGAGGGACTCCCTGGTTTCCTCAGAACCTACTGGTCTTTCATCATTCTGTGGCAACGCAGGATCCATCAACAACCCAGAATTCCTTGGCCTGAAGAAAACAGAAAACTCATGTACCCATCAGACAAACCAAACCCTAATCTCAGAATTTTAAATTAAACCCAAAAAACCAGAGAATTGCAGGGATCTGAAAATAAACTGAGTACAGAAGGGCATTGACAGAAAACTCCTTAAAACAGAAAGAAAAAAAAAGGGGGATTTTTTCCCCTTACCTTTAATTTTACAGAGCTGAATCCACCCGAATTCCTGAAATCTGATATTTCGCCCCCTCACCTTTGGTTCTACAGAGCTGAATCCACCCGAATTCCTGAAATCTGATATTTTCCCCTTTCTCCTTTGGTTTTACAGAGCTGAATCCACCCGAATTCTTGAAATCTTCAGGATATTATGTAGATTAGAAACGTTGAAATTATTTGTCTCTGGAAACTGTTGAATGTATGAATGGAAAACATACCTGTCGACATTCCTTATCACTATTGGCGTAGAATATACTTTGTCAAGAAACCTCGATAATGACGCCTCTACCCTGGTGTGACGTGTGACTGATATGGATAAGTTTGTAGGGCTGCTTGTGTGTAGGTAATGGCCGGGGCCTCTCGGTCGTTCAAACAGAAGAAGGGCAAAGTTATTTCAAATCGGGATAATTCTGACGTTTTATCTGAATTTGGTTGACGTCATCGCATTTTATTTCATGGTAGTGGTTACATTATGAAATTGTTTTGGTTTGTGAATGAGTGTAAAAATAGATTTTTTTAATTTTTTTTTGGTTTTCTCTCACTTTTTTATTTGTGGCGAGAGATTTGATTCGATTTTGTAGTTTTCCTTTTTGGTTGCGTGAGTGGGGTGTGATTTTATTATTTTGATGATTAATAACGTGATTTATGTGTATTTTATTTTTTAATTGTTTTGTTGATAAATATATTGTTTGTATTAGTTTTAAGGGATTTTAGCATATAATTTGATTTGAGTCTAATATTTTTCTTATTCTTTTGTTTTATTTAATTAGTGTGGTTTGGACTTTATCTAAATCTTATATGTTTTTCTACTTTAATTAGAATTGTAATTGTAATATTGTTTCTTAGATAGAATTGTTAGCATCTTGCCGCCTCCTTTTTTAAATCTCAATTACACTTTCCTTATAATTTGATTGAATCTAGTATTTTTCTTATTCTTTTACTTTATTTAATTAGTGTGGTTTAGACCTTACCAAAATCTTACATATTTTTCCACTTTGGTTAGAATTGTAATTATGCTATTGTCTCCTAGGTACAATTGTTAGTATGCTTTTGTCTTCTGCGTTTTAAAATCTTAGTTACACTTTACTGATAATTGGATTGAATCTAGTATTTTTCTTTTCCTTTTACTTGATTTGATTAGTGTGGTCTAGACCTTACTTAATTCTTTCTACTTTGGTTAGAATCATAGATATTATCTTTTCTTATAGATAGAATTAGCATGTCCTCGTATTTTTTTTCTAAATCCCAATTACTTTTTCGTTGAGCTGACTTTGATTTAAAATTGAATCATTGCTCTTTGGCTTGCATGTGAAATCTTTTAAATTAAAAATTTGGAGTACATATTTAAAGAAAACTCTTGGGGAATTCTAAGATCCATTTGAAGAATCTCATAATGTTCATTCAAGTCATCATAAGAGCAATCTAGAGCATTCAAGCCAAGGAAATCCTAAATTAAGAATAACATTTTATACATCACACATCCTATATTTTGTGTACTTAGAATCTTCTCATTCAAATTATGAAATTAACAACATTTGAGGCACTTGACTTAGGCTCAAGGAAATCCAACACTTCAAGCTTATCAAAGCAAGCCCTTGAAAGTGTTCTTTAACACCATTTTGACCTCTATTCAAATCCTATTTGAAAAACCTTAGGAGCATGTGATTGAAAAAGTCAAGATCACAAAAAAGAGGATGGAATAACAAGAGAGCTAGATGGAATCACTATAGTGATCACATTCAATTGTAGTGCAAGAACCAAAGACTTATCTACTTAAATAGAGGTAGAAATTTCAGTATAAGTTTCATAGTTATAGAGTGCATGAGAGTACATTTAAAATCTTATTTAATAACATCCACTATCCTCATTGTCAAAAAGCTAAAAATATGTAATCTCCTATAATTTTTTATTTACTTGTCATGTTAGTGACTCAACTCAATTGTGTTTGTCTAATATCTAATTAAAGTGTTTAATGAATCTTATTTCATAGATAAAATATTATTTAATTTTTAAAGAGGGTGCATTTAATTCTACAATGATATTGTACCATAGAAAAATGGCCCCTTGTCATTTGCATGGCCTTTTAGGTCTTGCTTCATGGTATTTGATATATTTTGTTTTGATTTTATGTTGTGACATGGCCTGAACATGCATATTTAGGTACTAAAATTCAAATAATGATGTCTTGTGAAGGTGTTGTGAAGTGTAGTAAGACATTTTTACATTCTTCTAGACTCTATTTATTACAATTCGCCTAAAACTCACCTTTTTATTCATCAACAAGTCCTATTTTGAAGTGTTGTAAAGTCTTGTAACAAGAATTCACGCTTTTCTAGGCACATCTTCACTATTTATCCCTTTTTCATGCTTTATTTGACCCCTTTATGCCCTCATATGACTTAATTAAGTGTATTTTTTAATATTATCCCAACAAACAATATTAAATACAACATATTTCCTGACACATGTTTTTAGGTCTTAGGTGGAACCCATTCGCCATGGGTAGCGAATGAGTCCCCCTTGGCTCCAAATTCAAAATTTTTAAAATTTTCTTTCAGGTTTTATTCAAATACACTTGATGTCGGCCTGTGATGAGGTATGAACGATTAACTAAGGCACAAGTGTGTATAAATATGTGATTTTCACCTCATTTTACATCTCCTACAATTCTCCAACACTCATACATCATATTCATACGACTATGATGAGGTGATTATCCACCAGAGGGACAAGGTGCAAGCATTCTTCCACCAGCGCACAGGTCCACGCTAGGTTAGTCCCAAACCCTCTTTGTGATTTTAAGCATGTGTTTCAATTTTTTATGCAATTTTAAAACATGGGTTTTGGAATTGGGGTAGGTTAGTGAAATGGGTAGGCGGCAAAAATTTGATTTCGCCCAGTTAGGAGGTAAAATAGTCTATTTAGGGGTGATGAGGAAAGAGGGGCGTATTTTCCCATTTGATAGGCGGGTATGCCCAAAAATGGCGAGAAGGGATAGAAAAGGGCGGATTCACCCTTGTACAGGGTAAATCCGCCTACAAACAGGAGGGGAAGGTGGAAGGGTGACCATGCCTGGTAGATGGGTGAGTACGCTCATCAAAGGGGCGATTTTGCTCCTTAGATGGGTGTACATGCCCCTATGGGGCGCGACCGCCATAGTGCGGGGGGGCATGCCCAGGGCGAGCTCGCCCATCTGCTGGATGGGCGAAGTTTCCCTCTAGACGGGCGACCCTGCTTGGGGTGGGCTCGCCCACCAGACGAGTGGGCACACCTGTCTGTGGGCAAGGAGCTTGGCGGGTGGGCTCGCCCATCGGGTGGGGGCACTAAATAAAAAATAAAAGAGAAAAATAAATAGGTAGAGATGCCCCGAAAAGGGGTAGGGATGGGGGTTGTAGGGGCGAATTTGTCCAAGTTGGGCGAATTCATCCAAAAGGCTAAAGAAAGAGGGGAAATTAGGAAAAGTTGCCCAAAGGGGAGGAAAAAGATGAGAAGACAACCCAGGGTAGGGAGGAAAAGGGAGAAGATGGTAGAAAAAGACTAACATGTGTAATATACATGCAGTGGTACAAGAGCATGCAGATGGGGGAGAGGTGATCAAAGGTGTTGCAGGTGACGATTAGAGTGATGAATGGGGAGGACCATGCTGCCTTAGCATGAGTAGGTTTGCTGCACATGCTATACTATTCAACAGTTAGAGCGCACCGAGCATTAGTGATAGGGCTGATAGAGCGTTCAGATTTAGGGACATCGACATTCCGTCTTCTGAGAGGGGAGATGACCGTTACCCTAGAGGATGTTTGGCAGATACTTTGGCTACCAATAGTTGGGTACCTTATCAGCTAGACGAGGTCAAAGGTGCAAGAGTTGGATTAGACCCTATGGGTCTTGTTTGGACGAGAGGATCTACCCATGCAGGGGTTTGCACTGGATATAGATAGGTGTTTGGGATTGGGGGTACCTCCACTATCCCTATATCTATGTGGCTTGATTAGCAGACTATTGATACTTGATAGGAGTGGGAACTTCTAGAGTCTCAGTTATATGGAGGTGATACGACACATAGTGGAGCAGTGGGATGGAGAGTTTGCATGGGGGTCATGCGTATTAGCATAGCTTTACAGAGATATGCACATGGTGTGTTATTGGGATGCAGTCAGCATCACACATGTGATGCTCTTGCAGGTATGGGCATGGGAGCATATTAGTGTGGCCCAGTTGGGAGTTGTGGCAGGAGGGCAACAGGATGATAGAGAGGCAATGGTATGGTGGTATGGGTAGGAGGAGGGTTGGATAATGAGTTATCCGCATAGAGGTGATCTGGACCACTGGAGGACATTAGATGATCTCTGAGAGGAGCAGATAGTATGGAGGTCGTACAAGATGCGGTGATTCAGAGGATGGAGGGACGATAAGGAAAGGCACAAAGGATTGTTTTGTGCAAGATGCTACTTGGTGGGGAGAGAGACCTACATAGTAGAGCTACATAGGCCAGACCGAGTATAGCGACAATTTGGAGTTGCACAAGACATTCTTGCAGGACAAGAGCATTTCAGATGGTTTACACGAGAGAGAGACTGTGGGGAGAGAAAATTGATGCCGCATATGTAGCACAACAGTGGGAGCAGTTGGGACTGGAGCCTTACCCAGGTAGGAGAGACGGGGAGGCAAATGTGGGGGTGACAATGAGATACTTTGTGTGGTGGTTATGCCACATGCTAGCACAGATCACTACCAAGCATCCAATTGTAGGGGCACTCAGCTTTGGGCCAGAGGATGAGACGAGGTTAGCGAGGCAGTTGAGAGAGAGGAGGAGAGGAGGACAACAAGGGAGAGGACAGGAGGAGACAATAGTTGATGATGTTAGAGAGGGTCAACCATAGAGAGCGAGGCAAAGGAGAGGATAGTCAAGGAGAGGCTGGGAGGAGGTTGAGGCAGATGAGGAGAGAGACGAGCCACAAAGGAGGGGATAGGAGAAGGTTACAGTGAATGAGGGTGGAGAGGACTGATCGTGGAGAGTGAGGCAGGGGAGAGGAAAGTTGAGGAGAGGCTAGGAGGAGGTTGAGGCAGACGAGGGGAGAGACAAGCCACAAAGGAAGGGATAGGAGGAGGTGGCAGCAGATGAGGGAAGAGAGGACTGACCACAAAGAGTGAGGCAGGGGAGAGGACAACTGAAGAGGGGCTAGGAGGAGGATGAGGTAGAGGATAGAGAGGGCTGACCACAGAGATTGAGATTGAGGAGAGGACAACGGAGGAGAGACCAGGAGGAGGCCCGGGCAAGGGAGGAGAGAGATGATCCATGGGAGGATGCGATGGAGGTGGATGCTCTTAAGGTTGAGCCATTGGCGATAGTAGCATACATACCACCAGAGGACCTCGATGTATTACTGAGGGGGGCCTAGGCAAGGCTACGACTGACAGAGCAGAGGATTTGAGTCATGGAGGGTGAGGGGTGAAGACTTGGGGCTGAGGTGAATAGGCTACAGGCATAGGTAGCTAGATTATAGGTAGAGGCACAAAGGGATAATGGAGTTCTATTTGACCACTTATCCTCGTAGTTATGGGAGGTGGAGAGGGAGAGGGATGGATTACGGGGTGAGGTTGATGGTTTGTGAGTAGAGATGTAAAGAGAGCATGATGCACTAGTTGAGGTGAGTTGGGATTGAGACCGACCCTAGGCAGAGGTGACTATTCTATAGGCCAGGGGATAGTAGGAGCCTAAAGAGGCAATGGATCAGGTATTAGCAGAGGTTTGGTAGCAGGCAGAGAGGGAGATGGAGGAATTGAGGGGATAGGTGACAGGGCTACTAAGGGAGAGGGTTGAGTTGAGGATGGAGTGGGATAGGATGAGGATGGAGTAGGATGAGCTCCAAGATAGGGTGGATATAATAGAGGTAGAACTTGGGGATGTGGGGATGACACTAGTGAGGGCAGAGGCAGTGGATGCTTGATTGGAGATTTTACAGAGAGAGAGACACAACACAGATAGAGGTGCAGGCCTTACGACAGGAGAGGGATACAACATAGGCATAGGCACAGGTTATGCAGGGAGAGAGGGATGTTGCATGGAAAGAGGTGTAGGCCCTCTGTGATGAGAGAGACACAACAGTGGCACAAACATAGACCTTACGGCGGGAGAGGGATATAGCACAGGCATAGGAAAAGGCTATGCAGGGAGAGAGGGATATTGCATGGATAAAGGTGTGGGCCCTCTGGGGTGAGAGAAACATAGTTGTGGCACAGAAACAAACCTTATGGTGGGAGAGGGATATAGCACAGGCACAAGCACAGGCTATGCAGGGAGAGAGGGATGTTGCATGGATACAGGCATAGGCTATGTAGGGAGAGAAGGATGTCGCAGAGGCACAGGTACAAGCACTGCAGGGTGGTAGCGGTGAGATAGGGGTAGAGGTACAAACACTGTAGAGAGAGAGGGATGTTGTAGAGGCATGAACATGGTCCACAGAGGAGAGAGAGACAGTGAGAGATTGGATGCAGGCGGAGATCGAGTAGCTACGGTTGGCTCAGGAAGAGTGGGCACAGGGGAGGAAATTCATTTGTGGGGATTGAGACAGATATAGACATGAGTGAAATGCAACCAGGTATCAAACTACTAAGAGAGATGAGTATATGAGGGAGGTGACCTACTGGATGTGCACTTATCAGTAGGTAGTTCTAGATCCGACACAGCGCACAACTCACTATTTTTGACAAGTGCCTCAAATGCCTGCACCATCATAGTCACTAGGGACATGTACCCGAGGGTATAACAACTATCAGGCGACCTCCGTGCAGAGGGCCGGTGCCCAACTCTCCACAGAGGTCAGATGTGGGAAGTTCACAGTAGAGATGATAGAGGATAGGTGCATGATGGATGTACAATATAGAGCAGTCCATTTTTTTTCAGGTGCATGATGGATGTACAGTATAGAGCAGCGAAGATCAGAGTTGATCTAGAGCCTTGTATTTGTACTTTATTTGATGATATATGTGATGGATATGTATTTTGGTTATATGCTAGACATTATTATGGACTATGTGATGGACATTCATATTTTTGTTTTTATATATGATATGTGATAGCCTTTATTGACACTATGTGATTTATATATGATGGATGATTTTATTTATGCATGTGTGTATGTTTAAGATTTTGTTATGGATGATCATGATGATGTGATATATGTATATGCTTATGGTGATGTATTTTTATGCTTATATGGATGAGATGTATAATATATAATGAATAGCATGTATGATGGAGGATGTGATGAATGATTTATGACTTTATATGTTATGGATATGGGCCTGACAATTTGTGATGCAGGTGGCGATGTATGTAATGTGTTAATGATATAGACTATAAGAAAATGAATGGATAATGAAATGAATTTAATATTCTTATAATAACTATATATGATTAATCTAAACAAATTAAAAGAAATATTAGATGGTGATGCACATGGAATGCAATGAACCTATATTGTGACATGAGATGCAATTAAATGCCTTACAAACACTAAGAGATAGATGAATTGTAATGTGGATGGTAGATGGAATTTATTTGCGACCATGCTTGCTTTAGCTTACACAAAATAAATGTATGTGATATGTGAGTGAGATGGCCTAGCATAAAGTGAAATGCAACATGAACATAATTGTCAATAAGGACTTGCATAGTAATCAGGGTAGATGGTAGGCATATTGTTGGTTTAATGGCAAGTACTTTCCCTATAATCATTACAAAATTAAGGGAAGATGGGTGTGAAACTACACCTGTCAAGAACCATTGGTATCCTAAGAAGAACGGGAGATGGAAGGTGAATGTATGCACAACCAAAATCATAGGTCATAGGTCAAGAATGAATGCAATGCAATTGAATTGATCATGAAATGCAATCCTAATGCAATTTTCCATTTTCAAAGCACTGATTTTTTGCTATAGCATAAGACACCAGGTGCCAAGGTATGTAAACCAAGGTGAATTAGTGTCTAATGCATAAAACAAACACAATAGACAAGAAGGCTATCCCAACAACCCAAAGTCATGAAGACCTTGGTCAGGCCATGCATTGGGATAACCACAAGCACAAAAGGATGCCCCAGCATAACACAAGACCACAGGGATCTTGGTGGGTACTACATGGGACAATCAAGAAGACAACAAAGCAAAGAGATCAAGATATGCCCCTATGTTGACCAGTCAAAACACACCATGATATGATAGATCATGGCGACCTTGACAAGTTGTGATAGTGAGCTCAAATGATAAATAAAACCCAAAAGTATCAAAAGATCGCAATCAATTTCAAAACATCCTTTTCCATAGGATCAAGAGGATGGATGGGGTTGATGAGGTCTGTTAGGAAGGATGCATCCTATTGAGACCAAAGATGGATACTAAACTAAAGGATCGATTATGACATAGGAGATTCCAAAACCAATTAAATCTCATGATACAAGTGGATCCCATTTGTGAAGAACTAGCTAGATAAGGACATACTTGATGATAAGACACAAGAAATGAGACACAAGACACAAGACTAACACACTCTAATGACCTAGGGGCTTGGGGGCTGATCAGAGATTAGCCTTGGCTATGTGAAAGTGCAAAGCCCTTGTAGTTCAAGAAAAGAACATGGATAAAAGCGGAAAGGTGAAAATAGAGACAAGCGACAAAAGATGACGAAAAAGAAAAGAAAAACAAAGCAAAGCTTTGAGGGTGGATCAAAAGATTGATCTTACCTATGTGCATGTGTAGGAGCAACATAGTTCGAAAAAGGATTAACCAAGGATAAGAGAGTAAAGTGGACAATGGAGACTACGGTGGATGACCAAAACAGGATGGAAAAAATGCCCCTGGGGCGGATCAAATGATCAGCCTTGCCTACGTGAAAGTGTAGGGGCAACATAGTTCGACAAAGTCAAAAAGACCGACATGATAGGATGGGATCTAAATGAAGACCGACATGATGAAGGAACCTATATGGGAGTGAAGGATAAAAAAGACAACAAGACTGATGACACAAGCTTAGATTAGGATAAAAGCTTAGGATAACAGATAGTAGATGAAGCTATGAATCCAATGCTCAACCAAAATATACCAAGTGACTAGGTGAAGGATGTTGATGAAAGGATAGGATCAATGGGGGTAAGAGACCTGGATGTGTGAAAGCGTAAAGTAACTAGGATGCAAGGTAGATAATGTTTAATCCCTCTATGAATGGTGCTTGTGACCAGGTTTTTACCAAACGTACTTATCCAAGGTGCCACCAAGGGTGGTTTTCACCATAGGATGAATTATTTATTTTTACTATTTTTGGATTTTTTTGATTTTTTGATTTTTTTGTATTTTTGATAATTTTTTACTTTCTTTTTTTTTGTATTTTTTTATTTTTGTAGGATAGGATACCCCAGCTGACTTAAGTGTAGAACCTTTTTAGGTGCATGATATTAATGGGCTCCACTAGGGGCTCTCCTTCAAGTGTAGAAATTCTATATGCCCCCAATCCATATTTGGCTTTGATGGCATAAGGACCAAGCCAATTTGCTTCAAATTTTCTCTTCTTTTCTTGATCCTGTTGAGTGCTCTGATTAACCTTGAGGACTAAATCACCAACATTGAACTGGCGAGGATGAACCTTCTTGTTGTAGCTTCTTTCTAGATGATTCTGATAGGCTTGAAGGTGGACATATGCTTTGATCTATCTTTCATTGAGGAGTTCTAGCTGGCTGAGTCTTGCAACTCAAGCATCTTCATCGCTGATAAGATTCTTTTGGGAGATTCTCAGTGATGGAATTTCTACCTCAATCAGCAAGATGGATTTGTCACCATACACAAGGGAGTATGGAGTGGCATCGATAGGAGTGCGGATGGACATGCGGTAGGCCCAAAGGGCGGGATGGATGTGAAGGTGCTAATCTCGATCATATTATTGACTACCTTTTTAAGTATTTTGATGAGGTTTCTGTTGGTGGCTTCTTCCTGACCATTACCCTGGGGTTAATAAGGTGTAGACCAATGGTTTTGGATATGGAAGGTGTCATAAATTGGTTTCATAGCTTGGTTCTTGAAAGGATTTCTATTATCATAAATGATGGTGGAGAGTATTCCATATCTATAGAGAATATGGAAGAGGATAAATTTGGAAATCTGAGTACCTATGATTTGTGAGAGTGGCATTGCTTCCACCCACTTAGTAAAGTACTTAGTTGTAGTGATGATGAAGGTATGGCCATTGGAGGATGGGGATATATCTTGCCGATTAGGTCGAAACCCCACTAAGAGAAGGGCCACAGTACTACAAGAGGTTGTAGATCCAATGCTGAAGCATGTATCAGATTGGCATGTTGTTGACAAGGCAAGCACTTCTTGATGAACTCACAAGAATCATGTTCTAATGTAGAACAGTAATATCCTGCTTAGAGAATTCTCTTAGCTAGGCTAATTCCATTTGAGTGGGCCCCACATACACCACTATGTACTTTCGTTAATGCAGTATGGGCTTCAGTCTAGTTTAGACACTGAAGGAGGGTTCCATCATATCCACGTCGATAAAGTGTATCACCTATGATGGTGTAATGGGATGTACATTGGATGAAAGACTTATGTTGGTTTCATGTGAGATTGGGAGGTAGGATATTGTCGCAAAGGTAGGTGTAGATATCATGGTACCAAGGGGACGTGGGACCTACAATGTCACACACCATCTCACTTTTTGGGATATCGTATGCCGAGATTAAGAGCTATTCAATGAGGGATTCACACTCTGCTTTGTCTTTGGGCATGTCAATTAAGGAACCAATGGTAGTCATAGCATCTGATGCTTTGTTCTGGACTCTTGGAATCTGATCAAACTAGATGTAAGTGAAATACTTCTTGAAGTCATCTACCATGCGTTTATAGGGCAGTAGCTTATCATCTTTTGTGAGAAACTCATCATTGACCTGTTTGATGATAAATTGAGAATCACCAAAGACTCTGAGGTGAGTGATATGCCACTAGATTGCAATTTTGAGGCCAATAAGAAGAGCTTCATATTCAGCTATATTGTTTGTGCATGGAAAGGCCAATCTGAATGACTTTGGTATATAATCTCCCTGGGGAGTGATGAAAAAAATTCTTGCCTCTGATCCATTGTGTGTGTACGAGCCATCAAAGTATAGTGTCCATGTGGTCACTTTTGTTACTGCAAAGACTCCTTCATCCAAAAATTTTGTGGTCAGAGGATAGGCATCTACGAGAGGTGCATCTGCCAGTTGATCAACTATCACTTGTCCTTTAATGACTTTCTGATCCACATATTCAATATCAAATTCGCAAAGAAGAATGACCCACTTAGCCATGCAATCAGTTAGATTTGTCCTGGATACTAGGTATTTAAGTGCATCAACCTTGGAGATGAGCTTTATTGGATGATTGAGCATGTATGTCAAATTTTTTGTGAACTGAAAACCATGGCTAGACAATATTTTTCCATTGGGGAATAGTTGAGCTCATAACCCACCAGGGTTCAACTAATGTAATAGATTGCTCTTTCCTTTGATGACTCATCGTGTTATGCTAGTAATGCCACCAGTGCCACTAAAGTAGTAGAAATGTACAACATGAGTGGCTTACCAAGAATTAGTGGCATAAGGATTGGTGGGTGAGCCAAATACTCCTTGATCTTGTCAAAGTTGATTTGACACTGTTGATTCCATTTAAAGGAATTATCCTTCTTCAGGAGATGACTGAAAGACTGACACTTGTCGGCTAATTGAGCAATGAACTTCCAGATGGATTGTAGTTTACTTTGAAGGCTTCTCAACTATTTGAGGTTGTGTGGTGGAGGAATTTCCATGATTTCCTTTGCTTTCTCTAGATCTACTTCTATACCTCTTCGAGAGACAATGAAACCCAATAGTTTTCCTAATGTGACCCTAAAGACACATTTCTTCGGATTTAGCCTTAGCTTATACTATTCTAAATGCTCAAAGATCTTCTTGAGAAAATGAGGTCATGGAAGATAACAGTCATAGCTCGCTGATAGGTTGTCCCCGCATTTTTGAGGCCAAAGGGCATAACATTATAATAGAAGGTGCCCCATGGTGTGGTAAAAGCTATTTTATGTTGATCTTTAGGGGAAATCCTAATCTGATTGTATCCAGAGAAACCATCCATAAGTGAAAGCATATCATGCCCCACAGTGAGGTCAACCAACATGTCAATGTTTGGCAAAGGAAAATCATCTTTGGGACAAGCCTTGTTAAGGTCTCAAAAATTTGTAAATATTCTGATAGCACCATTTGGTTTGGCTACAGGCACTATGTTGGAGATCCAGCCTAAATAATCAATAGGCCTTAGAAATCTAGTGTTTAATAGCTTCTCAAACTCCTTAAAAAGCAAGGGAACCTAAGGGTGCATCTTTCATAGTTTCTATTTGACAAGTTTGGCATTTGGATGCACATCTAGATGATGGACTACCAACACAGGATCAAGGCCTCGCATGTCTAAATATGTCCACGCAAAATTAATTATGCCTTCTTTGAGAAGCTTGGCAATGGTAGAATGTTCTTCCTCTAATAGTGCTTTGGCTACATAAGTGATTTTGGGATCCTCTTTAGTTCCCAAATTTATCTCTTGAGCTTCCTCTATCAGGATGGACGATTGTTCAGAGAGCTGAGTTCCTACAAGGGGAAGATGAACATCCCCATCTTCTAGCACCTCATCAAGGTTTTCTCTATCAGATACACCCTTTGTTTTTACTTTTTCTAGATCAAGAAGTGCCTTGGGGAGGTTTTCGCTAGGTGACCTTTTTTGATTTTGTTTCTTTTTACTTTTGCAGTTAGGGTGTTCATCTTTCCCCAATCCCATAAGATGTACATACTGATCCATTGTAGGGAAAGTATCGATAGGTGCACTACCATGTAGGTCCCAATCGATGAGTTCAGGATGTTTAAGGGATAGGTTGATGGTGCAAATGTATAAGCAGTCAAACATGGAAGAGAGGTAAGTGTGATCTACATCATCGTATGAATGTATGATGGATTCCTCTTCTGGTATATCCTCAAGGAGACCATTTCTTTCATTAGCATTATTAGAAGCACTAGATAATGCTATAGGTCCCTTTTGTTTTGTGTCATGACCCAATCCTGAGTATCTTGGTCTTATTTTAGCCTCAATATGGTGTTTCATTCCTTTCTCTTCGGCACCAAGGCCTCCCCCTTGATAATTGTACTTCTTTGCAAATTTTGAAGGCCATGGATAAGTCTTTTGGAAATATTCTTTCAAAGAAGGGGAGGGATCAGGTTCCTCACGGTAGACCCATTGGCTAATGTCATCTTCTGGTGCATCTTGTCTTAATCCAAGAGAGCAGTAAGTACTAGTTCCCATGTTCTTGGAGCTCAAAGTGATAGTCTTGTCTTTTGGCTTCGGTGTAGACTATGAAGGTTGGCCATATGCGTGTGGTGAGGGTGTCATAGTTGCCATGTTCAAAGTTGTGTGCATTTCATATTCACCACACCCCTTGTCAATGATTTGGACTTTGGTAAGGGTGGAATCAGACGTGGATGATGGAGTGGATGAAGTGGTGGCTAGTGTGGTGGTAGATGAGTGGGATGATGATGTCTATGGTTGTCCCATTTCCACTCCAGGACAATAGTGGGAATGAGGAAAAGAATCTTCTAATGTGCGAAAATATTCAAATGGTTGGGGATCCTTGTGTATTGTAACTTCTACTCCATTGAATGGGAATTTCAGAAATTGATGGTATGTGGATGGAACGACTTGCATGGCATGAATCCATGGACAATTAAGAAGGAGGTTATAGGGGAGTTCTAGATCAAGGATGTGACATGTAATATACTGTACAAATGGCCCAACCTAGATTGGAAGACATATTGTTCCTTCAAAATCACACTCTGCATTATCATACACCTTGATTGTGATGAATTGATTATTTAAATCAGCATGGGTGTATCCTACCTGTTTTATGAATTTTAATATACAAAGGTTTAGGGAAAAACCATTATCTACCAAGATCCTCTTTATTTTATGCCGATTTACAAGGACCTCTAGATGGAGGGGACGATTATGATTAGAGTCAATGCAGGGCATGTCGTTTTGGCTAAAACCTAGTTCATAGGTTGTGGAAAGATGCCCTACCAATGCTTGAAACTGTGTAGGGTCTATGTCATTAGGAACTTGGGTGTCTCGTAAGGCTTTATTGAGGATTTCTTGTTGTACGGGAGAAGACTTGAGCAAGTCCAAAATGGATATATGTGTCAAAGTATTTCTTAGATGGTCAAGAATATTGTATTGAGAATTCACAGGCTATGGCTGGGTGGATACAGAGGCTCCAGGGACTATGATGCGGGTTCAACGGGTGGTAACAACACATTGTGGATCCTTTCCCTTTACCTGTATCATAGATACACGTGTCTCTACTTGTTCAATATGCATGACAATACCCTGATAATTGAAGGACACATTCTTATGACTGATGTTATTGGTGGTGTTATCCTGATTATTATTGTTACTAGGTCATGGGGCAATTTTTGACATGCTAGGACCTTGGTTATGATTTGGGACTACGTTCTGGTATATTTACAATTGAGCATTGGATGAAGATGTCGCATTGGCATCCACATGTATGTTACCCCAATCTATGAGATCCTGGATATATGTTTTTAAGCCTTGACACTTGTTTAAAATATGCCCTTTAATCTTGTGAAATTCACAATACTCATTTTCTTTGTACCATGTTGGTTTAGGCTTGGATTCGTCAATAGGCTTGGTCACAAGATATGTGATTTGGGTAATTAGCTTGGAGAAGCCTATTAAACACAACACTTAGGGGTTCCTCTAGTTGAGTGAATTGATGTTTTCCATTCCCCTGTTTATTTTGATTGGATTGTTGGTTAGGATGAGGTGCCCCTTGAGGAACAAATATGGCATGTGGATTTGACTGCTGAGGAGGGGGATATTATGGCTTATGAGAAGCATTGGATACTTGGACATGTTTGGTGTCAGTGACACCATCATTGAAATTTTTTTTGTTTTTGTTCCAATAACGAGACTTACCCCCTGACAACTTCTCCTTATCAGAGTTAAGGATTTTGACTAGCCCTTTGGCGATAAGGGCCCTCTCAAGAATAGGTCCTTTCTCTACTATTGCTGCAAAGGTTGTGACACAGTGGAGTTTGAAGTTGTGAGCCATATCTGAATGAGAGTTTTCAATGAACAAGGTGACCATATCCTTTTCCCTTAGTGGGGATTTCATGCGATTGGCTAGGGCTCGCCATCTCTGAAGATAGCTCAGAAAGGTCTCTCCCTCATGCTGTTTTTCCTTTAGGAGATCTAGTGTTTCAATGTACTTCTCCAAATTAAAGGAGAAGTGGGAGACAAACTCTTCTGAAAGCTATGCAAAGGACTCGAGACCCATGAACCAATCAAGAGCAATTCCATGCAAACTCCTAGGAAACAATCTCATGAGGTAGTTGTCATTATGCATGACTTCTTGATAGTGAGCGTAAAACTCTTGAAGGTGAGCCTTGGGGTCTTTAGTTCCCTTATACTTATCAAATCTTGGCATTTCAAAATGCTTTGGGAAAGGAACCAATGAGATTGAAGGGTCAAACAAGTAAGGACAAATATCTTCAAACTTAAATGATTGTTTTTTGGTTCCTGCTTGTAAGTCCTTTAATGCAACTTTGACTTCTTCTAGATCTTTGTTGATGGGCACTGCAGGAGTTAGACTGGATGGATTAGGTTGATTGTGTGGAGGATACTGTTGATATGATGAGGATGGTGCTGAAGTAGTTGGATCATAAGCGAGTTGAGACGTATATGGAGGCGTTGGTTGGTACTGATTGGCATAAGCGAATTGTGGATTGACATAAGGTGGATATGAGGATGACATATTTTGATGGTAAGAGGTGGAAGTTTTCTGTTGGTATGGTGGTTGTTGTTGATAGTATGAAGTGGATGGAGTACCCTGTTGGTATTGTGTAGTAGCTTGATAATATGATGACGTGGAATCACCTTGTTGGTAAGCCGACTGTTGCTGATAATAGAAGGTAGATTGAGTACCCTATTGATAAGGTGGCTATTGCGGCATATAGGGCGTGGATGAGGCACCTTGTTTTTATGAGGGCTGCTATTGGGCGTAGCATGGATTGGGTTGGTAATTATATGCAAATTTGGATTGTTGTACGACATATGGTTGTGGATTAGACGTCTGTTGGTATGGATTTGTGTGTGATTGTGGAGGATTAGTGTAAAGTGGTGGTTGAGTCCATGGTGGATTCTAAGAGGCCATATGGATATTTGAATTAGGATTAGATGTAGGAGCATAAGTGGTATATGTACTAGATGGATGGTAGAGATATTGTGTGAAGGGATTATGTTGCGTCTACGTGGGAACGTGTGTATGCTAGGGTGGTTGTTGCTGTTGTGGCGACTGCTGATAAAGTGGGAAAGATGGGATGTGATGTTGTTGTGGGACCGCTGTAGAAGCTCCATGGGGTGGTTGTGGTAGCTACAATGTAGTTTGTGTCACTTGATGTGTAGGAATGGTAGTGTGTTGCCGAGGAATCAAAATGTTTTGTTGTGGAACAATGATGTTCTATTGTTGGATAGTGACATTCTATTGTGGGGGTTGTTGATGAGGTGATTGAGATGAAATAGTAGCAATAATGGCATGTTGTGGTGGTGCTTGTGAAGGGATAGTGGTGTGTTGTGGTGGTGCCTACACCATAGTGGATTGATGCAGATTAATAGGAGGTTGCTGAAACATAGGGACATTACCTTGAGGTGGTGGTAGTAGATTACCAGTAGGTGCAGGTCCTAGAGGTGGCATCAATGCTAGAAGTGGAGTACCCCTAGTGTTGATGGGTGGTTGACTAGGATGCTGAGGTGGAAGTGGTGGAGTAGACGAAATATTTTGCGGCATGCCATAGGCATAGGGATCATTAGGATCAGGTGGTGTCGTAGAGGTAGCGAATGGGAGCCGAGGATAAGTGGTGACTTGGTGTATCACAACGTTTCCAAATTGGTGTACCTTCGGGAACATAGGAGTTTCCTAGAACATTTTGTGAGGTTTGTGGATCTTGAGATGCAAGAAGAGATTGGGTGTCAATATACTATGAAATATTGAAATCAGGTGGTGGTTTAACTCCTTTCATGATCAGAGTAGTGAGAATCTTATCCCCATGCTCATTGAGGAGGTGATCCATCATCTGAACATTAATGAGATTGCTTAGGTATTCGTTAACAGTGACTTTGGGTTGATTGACCATGTTCTTGTCTCTAAGTGGTGAGGTGTTTTGGATGTCAATATTGGATTGTGAAGATGCACTATTATGAGGATCTTGTGGGATGTTTGTGACATTGTTGGGATCTTGAGGAATATTTGGCTAGGAACTTTGGGCTTGTTGTTTGGCCATTTGTTTCTTGGCTTGTGATCGAGTCTGAACAGGCATGAAAGTGAAAAAATACTAGGTGAACTAAGATGCGGTTAAACTCTAAGATGCAATGTAGAGATGACCTAAATGATGATTGAAGGATTGATTGGATTGGATACTAGATTAGTTGATTAGATGATTTGATAAGGATGAGATCATATTAGATGGATAGATTGGATGTTTGGATAGGGATGATTTGGATTATATTGGTTGATGAAACAATTGGTAAGATTGGATGATGAATGAGATAAGATGATAGAAGGGATTTTAAACCAAGTTCAGAAATCACCCTAGGTGACTTAAGGTGCTGATTGATTGGATTAAGGATAGATAGATGATTGTGGCACCAAATCCAACTTAAGATGGAAGTGGATTGATTGGGCCAAATGATGATGACTGACTAGGATGGATGACGATCCTAAGTAGATGTTGTAGGATGACGATCGATTCAGAAACCTAGGTCATTTTGGTTAATAACTTCAAGTTAATTTCAGAGGATTTAGATTGAGAAAATGATGGGGGACGTGCAATCTAGAGTTATTATGAAACATTCCTATATGATGCAGGTGATGAATGAATGACTGAGCAAACAAAAGGTGATGAAAATGTTTTGATCACAAAAAATGACCAGGAAAATGACAAGGTTTTAGATGCCCAACTGATTAAACTTTTTGATTTTGGATGAGAAATGGATACAGGTCACATAATTGCCCAACCAAGATGCAGTCTCACCTCTTCAGGGGGCAGAATCGCCCATCCAAGGGTTAGGCTCACCTATTTGGAGGTCAAAATCATTTGTCAAAGAGGCAGGCTCGCCTGTTCAGGGGGCAAGGTTTCCCAACCAGGAAACAGATTGTTCAGGGGGCAAGGTTGCCCATCCAAAAGTCAAACTGTTAAGGGGATAGGGGCACCCAACCAAGATGCAATCTCACCTATTCAGGGGACATGGTCACCCAACCAAGAGTTAGACTTGCCTAAATAGGGGACAAGTTCGCCTAGCCACTAGCAGATTCGTCCAAACTCACTATGACAAAGAAACAGACCTTCTCAGTGAACAAATGGGCTTGTGGGTGGATAAACAAACTTAGTAGATAGAGGAATGAACCTAACCAACAAAAAAATAGATTCGCTAAAGGGTGAAACAGGCTCCCCAAATAGTGAAACGAGTTCCCAGAATGATGACACGACTCTCTAAATGGATGAAACAACTCTTTAAACAGATGGATGGGTTCCTAGAATAGGAGAACAGACTCTCAAAATGGGAAAATAGATGAACAGAGACTCGAATGGCAAGCAAGATTGGTTGTTTCTGAAGTAGATTCGCCCAACCAGGATGTAGAATCACCTATCTATGGGGCATAATCGCCCATCCAAGGGTCAGGCTTGCCTGTTTAGGGGTCAGACTTGACTGTCTAGGGGTTAGGCTTGCCTGTTTAGCAGGAAATGGGCAACTGTGAAGCTGTGTGACTGAAAAAATGAGTGACAGGAAGTATAATTTCCCTTGTAGACAATAGGATCACCTATTCAATAGGAAATGGGTGATTCTGAAAGGAATCAACTAAGGAATGACTTAGACAGGAAGCAGTGTTTCCTATGTAGACAATAGGCTCACCTATCTGGAGGTCAGGCTCACCCAAATAAAGAGCAGACTTTCCTAAACAAAAGACTCAGAGCGGACTAGAAAGAAAATGGCTAACTGTGGAAAAGGACAAAAACACAACAAGCAATAAGAAAAAGGCCAAGGCTGACTCAACTAAAAGAAATCACTAGTTTTGCAGAAAGAAGACAATTCAAGCAGCACAATCCTATATTTAGTGATAAGGGTATGGCCAACATGGTCCTCTAACTATGCTGAACAAAGTGATCTAGGGAGTCCTCGATATACACACGGTATGTGAGGCACAACCATGAACACCGACCTGCTACAAGTGTGAGTCAGGAACCCTAGTGAGATATTGAAGGCTTGGACCAACTCTTCACGTCTATCTAGGTATCACCCTAGCCTCGTCACTCCACCAAACATGACGTGATTGGATTGGGGTACAACTCTAGCCTCCCCCCTTTAAATACCCCACTGATACACGTAGTTGGGATCATCCCTTGAGGTGATGAAATCCCCAAGCAGGTCCCGCTAAAAAAGAGAACACTAACCGTTCTCGGCTACTCCCTAGGCTCACACGAAGTTTAACGGGAAATCTTTAAATGATATAGTGCCCCTTGGGAAACATAAAGGACAAAGTAAGCTATTATTTCTTGTCACCCAGGGTCATGAAATGGCTCTAGGGGATTGGATATGTCAATAGCTCACTTTACAAACACAACATAAAATATATTTGACTCCCCCACTTAAAACTATGTGCCTAGATTAATAAACAAAAGTGATAAACTAACTAAACAAACAACACTGAGATTGATTGTCCTATAAGAAAAGTGTTTGTATTTTATCCTCCAGTCTTTGAAAAGCGAGAAATAGCTACACAAACATCAGTAAAAATGCAAATAAACTCACCAATGGCCAAGTTAAGGGGTTAGAACTTTAAAATAATGAAAAACATACTCCGAAAATGTAGATTTGAACCACTATTTTTACCTTAGAATTTCCTGTCCAGGGGTCAGCCTATCTGTAGGTTAGAATCATTGTCCAAGGGTCAGGCTCACCCATCTGTAGATCAAAATCACTGTTCAGGGGTCAGGCTCACCTATTTGTAGGTCAAAATCACTATTCAGGGGTCAGGCTCACCTATCTGCAAGTTAGAATCACTATTAAGGGTTCAGGCTCCCTTATCTGCAAGTCAGAATCATTGTCTAGGGGTCAGGCTTGCCTATTTGTAGTTCAGAATCACTATCCAGGGGTCAGGCTTGCCTCTGTGTTGGACACACTCACTTGTTTGTAGGTCAGAATCACTATTCAGGGGTCAAGCTCACCTCTGTGTTGGGTAGACTTGCCTATCTGCAGGTCAGGATCACTTTCCAAGGGTCAGTCTCACCTCTATGTTGGGCAGACTCATCTGTCTGTAGGTTAGAATCATTGTCCAAGGGTCAGGATCACCTCTGTGTTGGGAAAAATCACTTGTTTGGGGGACAAGAGGGCATAATCGCTTGTCTACAGGTTAGGCTCACCTCTTTGCTTGTAGGATCACCCATTTAGGGGGCAGGATCACCTCTGCGTGTAACCTAAACCTGCAAAATACCAAAAAACAACAAACGTAAAAGTAAAAGGACCTATCTATGGGTCCCATCGGGCATGCCAGAAATGTGATCAAGATTTGTTAGCCCATCTAAATGACACAAAATAGAATGCAAAAGACAACAAACAACACTTAACACCTCAAGATAGGGCTACATTAAACTTAAACAAAATAAAGATAAACAAGTAGATTTTTTATCTTGTTCAAGCTGCTCCTTGGTTGGCTCTTGGATCTTTGATATTTTGTATGCTCCTTAATGGAAAAAAATGTGGTGAGAATGGATGCAAAATTCTCTATGTGAGATGAGGATTCAAATGGGCTATCTGGGTAGTTGGATGAGTGAATGCAAATGTAAAGGATGAAAGCTTGAAAACATGCAACAATGGAGGTCTTTGTTAGTGCAAGAATGCAAGTGTGCTTGAGAGCTTGAATGCCAATTGTGTGAATTCCTAATGAATGAGAATGAATGAAAATCCTCTATATTTAGGGGAGAATTCTCTAGAGAACTCAAGGGTTAAGATTGAGCCAACATGGCCAAGATGGAGGGCTATGGTGAGTTGAGGACTCACAAGCTTTCACATCTTGCCATGTGGAAATGAGATGGCAAAAAGACATGGTGAGGTGGAGAGGGTACAAGTGATGTGGAGGTACTTGCAAGTACCTTGGAAGTGGAGAAGATTTCCTCAAAAAGGAACTTCTTGTCCCCATGTGGGAGGAAAGTGACATATGAGGAATTTTAGTATTCCTCAAAAATCTCCATGGGGAAGGGAGAAATGGTTGGAGAAATAAATGTGAATTTTAAATTCACATGATTGGAAGGGATAAAGTGGTTGGGAGAATAAATGTGAATTTTAAATTCACATGAGAAACACTTTGTGGATAAGACAAGGTTCTTATGAAGGAAGCCAAAAAGTACCTTGTGGATAAGACAAGGTCCTTATAATGGAAGGTTCTTGACCCCATGTGACTGATGTGACTTTTCAATGATCACATGGGGAAGAGGAGAGTCCTTAGAGGAATAAAAGTGAATTTTAAATTCACATGGGGAAGAGGTCATGGCCAAATGGAGAAAGTGATGATGAAAGTTGACTTGGAGAAAATGCTAGAAATGGAAAGAGGATTAGATTAGGTTGCAAAAACAGGTGATTAAGAAGATTAATGATAGATTAGAAGCAAGTGGAAAAATTTGGAGGATGTGACATTAATCCTAATTAAGGGTGTGCATATCCTAATCATGGATTAATTAGACTAATCCAGATTAGAAGAAGATTATGAAGGATGTGACAAAGAGAGAGAAAAAGAAGAATTTAAAATTGATTTAAATTCAAAAGGTCACATGACTAAATTAAATAAATGGATGTATTTATTTAATTTAGAGAGGAAGGGGTGAAGGGTAAAGTATTTAATTATTAAATTAAATACTTTAGGAAATCTTAGGCAAAGAGGAAATATTAATTAAATAAATCATTTAATTAATATTGACGGGGGAATATGAAATAGACGAATAACAAGGATGAATTTGACCATGTTGAAGTGGTAAAATTTAGATTTCTATAGATGAAATGAGCTAACATTTTGTCTCTGGTACTTGGTTTCCAAGTGCTTTTGAGGAAATTTAATAAATAGAGAAAATTGTGTTCAGTAAGTGGATAGTGTGTGCCCTGGTATTGTGCTTCATGTTTCTTTTGTGTTGATGCTATGCTTGTGCGGATCTTACAGGTTATTCAAGGTTGTCAAAGGTTGCTATATTTAGAATTTGGGTTTTCAGATCATTGTACAGTGTGAGATATTTTCACTAGTGTGTGAACCAGTTGTTTAGTGATGTTTTTTGTGGCCTAGGAGAAATGCATTTTCTCCATATTTCTTCATTGTTTCGCTTTAGTTTGTGTAGATTTGGGAAGTTTCTTATAATTTTCTTGTCTTTCTATATTCAAGGTTTCACTTGACTAGATGCAGTATAAAGTGAGTTTCATTTATCACTATGCATGTAAGAGCTACCAGTTCCTCTGAGTTGAAGTATTTAAATTATGTGAGGTTGATGAAGTTTTTGATGAATCTCAAGTAGTTTGTGAATTACTCTAGATCATTTTCTTGAGTGAATTATGTTGTCTGGAAGTTTTGGATTGATTTGAGGAAGCATGTACTTAATCTTTATGGTGTTTTGCATGGGTATTAGATGACCTTGTTTTTAACACTACATGTGATCTTATGAAAGCATGTTTAAGTGTGTTTAGATATATTTGGGTCCTAGTTAATGATTTATGTAGGTTGCCTTCCTTCCTATCCATCATGGGAATGTTTGGGTGCCAACCTATTTTGAATTTGTATGCATAACATCTAGTTGTCGTCATTGGAGAAAGTTTTTGAGGATGAGGTGGATATAAATAAGTGTGGTGTTGTTGTGAGTTGATGTATGAAAATAAGTAAGAAGCATAGATGTGAGATTGGTGCCAGTGATGTGTGTGATATGAATTTGAGTAGAGCATTGTGAATTTCAATGTTAGGGTTCTTGAAGGTAGTGAGCTGAAGGCATCCAAAATCAATCATGAAAGATTGCAAAAGTGTGCAAGAAATTATGGTGGATTACTTGTTGCATTGAGAAGTGTTCTCTGTGTAACATTATTCTTTGATCTTCTTGTATTATTTTTGGGGTAGTGTGCCCTGGATGTGAGCCTTTTTGACAGTGTGTCCTATTTTGGTAGTGAGCCCTTTTGTATCAATTTTGCAATTACTTATATTGTAAGCTAATCATCACCATGGTTTTTCCCTCATTGTGTTTTCCACATAAAAATGGTATTCTCTTGTGTATGGTGTTGTGATTTCAGTTTATGTTATGTACATTTCATGTATAATCATACTAATAGAATAAGGGTTTAGTGAATGCATGTGGATTTGTTTATTGTACAAAGAGAGTTTTGAACATTTAATTGGCTACAATTGATTCACCCATCCTCAATTGTCTTGTTCATTTCAAAAATTAGTATCAGAGCAAGGTTCCTTAGAGAAGAGCTTAATCACTTGAGGTAGATTCGGGATGACAAACAATATTGGTTTGGAATGTCCTAGATTAAATGGCTTAGATTATGCATTTTGGAAGACAAAGATGGAAGGATATATGTTAGGTCATGGATATGAGATTGAGAAGGCTTATCAAAATACATACACTCCACCTCTAAATGGTCCAAGTACAAGTTGTACCATAGAAAAAAGTATTTCTTTCTTGATTTGGGAATAATTGATGATAAATTGGACTTAATGAGGCCTTGATTTAGTGTTGTGAGGTGTTTTTCACATCCACACTAGGTCTTGGACCCTTGCAAATTGAATAAAATGCATTTAATGATGTCTTGTAAAGGTGTTGTGAATGAATTTCACACTTTTCTAGGCTCTTATTAAGTATTCAAGTCTAATGGACCTATTTTCCCCTTTATTCACCAATGTAAAATATATTTAATTGCATCAACCTAGAAGGCTTGTAAAATAAACTTAATGTTAATCTAGTGTTGTAATGTGCCTTACACATTCACATTGGATGTTGTTCCTTTCTAGGCTAAGTGGACCTCTTTTTAGCATTGAAAAGTGTATTTAATCACACTTTCACATTGAATTTTGTGTCCTAAGCCCTAATTGACCTTTACATCATCATTAAGAGGCCCCTATTGACCCATATTGTGCATCCCAAGGAATAAATTGATCAAATAACCAACTAATTCATCATATAAACCTGATTTTCTTATTCCCCAACAACCCAACTGGAAAATGGGCCCCTCTAGGACTAATTCACCATCTATGGCACAAATAAGTCCCTGCTAGGTGGGAATGATTCACCCAAGGTGATGAATTAGTCCCATTTGGGTCATTTTTGAGTTTTGAGTGGGAAGAAGTTGGATTTTAGGTCTTATTTTCCTCCATGTCGGCCTTAGGGATCCAATTACAGGGAAAAAAGGTGAATTACCTATCAATACAAGTATTTAAACCCTAATTTACATCTCTTAACTCATTCACAAACCATTCTTCATTCATTCATAATCTATCTTCTCCCTCAAGTCAAGCAAGCTAGGGTTTCATCATTTCAAGTCATTGAGATAGCATTTTTCAGACATTCAAGGGAAGATTCTTCATTTTGTTGTAGCAATCCAAGATCAATAATCATGAAAAGGTATGAATCCCTTTGTTTCATGTTCATTCTTCATATTATTTCTTCATTTGGTTTAATTACCTAAAAGGGGTTTGATCAAGGCAAACCCCCATGCCCTAACATTCAATATTTCTCCTTCTTGTCTTGTGTGTTTGTAGATTTAGGCATCTTGGAAGATTGGAAATCATTAAGAATCAATTTTCAAAGTTTTAAAAGTCTTCTCTTCATTGTCTAAGGTAAAATATCAACAAAAAGTCACTTTTAGACTCGAAAATCAGACTTTCAGAGGTGGACACCTGTCAGAAACCGGAGTGCAGAACGAGGGCTCCTGTTTCCACTTTTGAATCTTTAAAAATTCAAAAGTGGACTCATTCACCATCAATGGAAAATGAGTCCCATTTCCTCGCCTAAAAAGTGTTGTTTGCAGTTTTGGATACCCATTTGTCTGAAATGAGTTCCGGGACAGTTTCTAAGAAGTAGGACTAATTCACCTAGAATGGTGAATGAGTCCCTGTAGGCTTAATTTACAACATCAACAACATTATAGATGCCATTTCTAGTCTCCATCAAGATCTCAGGTGCACACTTTTAGTTTCATCAAATTATGTTACAATTTGCTTTCATTTCTAGGTGTTTTTGCATATTACAATGTGTTTTCAAACACTTCATTTTTCTTAGTTTACGTTCATAATCAATAGCTTTTATTCATTTTCTGAATTTATAACATATCATTTAGGCATATTGCATCCATATCACATTAATCTTAGAATGTTTACATTACATTTTGGCCCATCTTTCCCCTTTTAGGTGAAAAGTCATAGAGGGTATAGAAAGACCATCGGGTGCCAAAATCTTTGTTTAGATTTTGGTGAACCTTCTTTTCAAATACCTTCTTTTTTGATTTGGAGTCCATTATCATCCTATTCCTAGCTTGTATTGACTTTTCATTAGGGTTGCATTGGTTAATTTTCATCTAGGGTTCCAAATTTTTGCATTAGTGAAAGTGCATATAGGAGGCATTTTTGCATCTTAAATCATTGGAAAACATCTGAAAACTATATTTGGATTTAGTATTCAGGTCATACAATAGAAAAAGCATAAAAAACAATTGAAAATTTCAAAAAAATTAGAAAAAAATCCCCATTGGGACTCATTTGCCACCTTGGGCGAATTAGTCCCTTTTCACCCCTAAAACTGCCTTTTACAGAGCTGAAAACCCTATTTTTAAGCTTATAATTGATTCCATTGCCTATCTGTATTAGTTAGATGAGTTTTTGTACAATGCATTTCACTATATCTAGCTTAAATTAGCTCATTTCATGCATGGTTTAAATTTCAAATTTGCATTCTCATATTATTACATAGCATAATTAGTCAATTATCATCTAAAAATTACATTTAATTTTAGTCTTTTACATTGCATTTTGAGTTAGCATAGATTGTTATTTCAAAATGTTATTTTCAATCTTCTCCAAATTTTCCAAGAAAAAGTTAGTCAATAAGTATGTTTGTCATTCATTCAATGCATGTCCTAGTTATGAGAGTCTCTTAGCACAAGAGGGTGACATTGAAAATGTTAACCTTAAATTTACATCCCCTCCTATCTCTCCTATTTGTGTGGATAATATGATAGAAGAGCATACAAATATAGATACTCATGATGATCATAATTGTGCCTCTCCCAATACCTCTCCTTTTAGTGATGAAGGTATCTTGGCGAAAGAAGATACAATCGTTGAGAATCATGAGGATCTTGTTTGTACTTCTCCTTATACCCTTTAAGAAGATATTTTAGCACAAGAGAATGAAATCATAGACACCTTCTTAAACATCACATTACCTAATTTCCATTCTTTTTTGGATTGTGTGAATGATTTCAAGGAAGATAAGATTATAAATGATGAGGATATGTTGGTCTACAATAATCCTCTTTATGATCCTTCACATACCTATCTTATTTTGGAAGACATTAGGGAACAAAGGAATGAAGGCATAAATGATCATGATAATCATACTTGTTCTTCTCCTAGTCTCTCCCCTAGTTGTAAGGAAGATGCTTTGACGTTAGAAAATACAAACAATGAGAGTCATGAGAATCTTACTTGTCCCCTTTCACCTAAGGAAAACCTTATTGAGCAAAAAAATTCAACCATTGATCATTCCACTACTTGCAATGAAGTCATTTTAGAAGAACCAATCCTTGAATGTCAAGAACATTTGGTTTGTTGTTTTCCTAAAAACTCTCCTCCTAGGGAGAATATCACAGTTTTTGAAAATGACAACAATAGTTATGTGTCTTCCTTAACTCAATAAAAAGGATTTTCTTGATAGCCCTTCATTAGAGATACATCAAATTATGAATGCACAAGTGTACATTAGATCCCCCTTGATCAATGGTCCTCATACATACCCCATGGGACATCCTAAGAACCCTCTAATTCTCTACCCACTATCACACAAACCTCACACTCATAATAAAACTGAACTTATCCTTTACCCACCTCAAAGTAATGTGTCGCAACAACCGAGTCATAATACCGTTGTTCATACATATACCACTCGAAACAATCCACCACCACCACAACCAACCCCAACCTCTTTACCTTTTCCTAATTCTATACTGCCTAGTGCCCCTCAATTAAGGGAGTATGATCTTTTTGAACAACTTAAGAGCACTCCTGCAAAGATCTCCCTTTGGGACCTTCTTCAAACTTCACCTACCTATCACACTATGCTTCAAACAACCTTACAACAAGTTCCTATCCCTTCTAATGCACAACCAACAGACATAGTTGCAGCCATAAATCAAGGATTGAATGCTGACATTGTTTTCCACCAAAGTGAACTCCCCCCTTTAGACGTGCACCAACAAAATGAAGCTTTCCAGTTCATATCTCAATACCATACGATAGGGATAAAGTGAACCCTTGTTGACAATGGCTCAACTCTAAATGTCTATAGTGTAAAACTCTTGGATAAGCTTCATGTGGATAAATAAAAAATTCAACCCGATTCTCTATCTATTAAAGGATTTGACAATATAGCAAAACAACTGCTTGGTGTGATTATTTTTCCTATTACAGTTGGAGTGGCCAAATTGGATACAAAAATTCATGTTATGCCTCATTAACTTTCATATAATATACTTTTAGGTATTTCATGGATTCATGAAATGAATGCAGTGCCTTCCACTCTTCATCACAAAATGAAATATATTCACAAAAACAAATTATACACATTTGAAGCCGACCCCAATCCAAATAGTCATTTGCACATTGAGAAAAAAACATGCATCATTTAAACACATTAACACCAACCACACAAGTAGAATCCATGCAACAAAAAGACAAAGAAGAACACATTCAACAAGTCATGAAGCTATTAGAAAATGATTGGGGTTGGATTTTGAACATGAATTCATGGGCGAGTACAATATCATACACAAAGATTCAAATAGGGGACATGAAAAAGAAGATGACCCTTCAAAAGCATGCGCCTCAACCACTTTAGACAACAAAGAAAATTACACAACCACCTTTGACGATGATCATCACCAACTACCACCCAATCCAAAATCAATGGAAGCTTTATGGAAAAGGGTATGAGCTTATGAAACAACTTGGCTATAGTTGAAAAGTATGTGGTGCTAATGAACAAGGTATAAAACCCAATAGATCCTCTCACACAACAAACAACTCATGGTCTTGGTTATTATCCTTTGATAGAAATCACCAAGCCTTCACTCAACATCAACACTATCACACAAAATTATTCTAAGCCCACTTTAACCATACATCATCCTGAATTGATTGACACTACTAGTCTTGATAATTGTCCTTTTCCAACAATCAAATAAACCAATGCACCTTTTCTTAATGTCAATGTCATCTTGCAAGACACTAATGATTTTCATTTGATAGATTTTCCCTCCTCCTATAAGAGTGAGAACAAAATATTGCAATATAAAGAACCATGCATAGGTATGACATCCTATACTAAGAAAGACATGTCTTTGCCACCAACAACATAAACTACTTCTCCCATTAATCAAGAAGATATCTTGTCAAGAATCCTTCAAGAACACTTGATATCTCTTCCCCCACAAACTCAAAAGAAATGCTATTACAAGAATTTATTTTGTGCCTATCATAGAGTTCATGGTCATTCCACTAATGAATGTAAGGCTTTGAGTAGTAAAATCCAACATCTTAAGGAGTTTGATATGATTCCCTATGTGGGGGCACCTACTTCCTCTAATTGATACCAAATTTCACTCTACCATGCATCTTATACATCATTTCGGTTCACCCTTATCCTGCACTAAGTGGGGGCAAGGGGTTATGTAGTCTTGTCCTCGTATGTCATTTTTCATTTCCTCCTTTGGCTCGTTGTTAACCTTTCATGAACATATAAGAGCAATCTTGGGATGTGGACGATGTGCCCTAAGTTGACTCGCATGTGACATATGGCATTTTTCATGACGTAGCTTATCAGAAACATATGACTTGGCATAGGGATTTATGCGTAAGCTCTCATGTATCCTTCTTATTTAAAGCAATGAATCATAATACTGGTGTTCACAACCACTTTAAAGTGGGGGCATACATCACCACTCGCATTTCATTGTGTGATTTTGTTTTTCTTGCAATCCCCTCTCTTGGACACATTTGGCGCAATGTTCCCCAGGATGAGACCTTGTACTTGTCCTCTCTTGGAAACAAGATGAGACTATTTTCACTTATCCTCTCTTGGAGACATTAAGCATGATGTTCCTAAGATGAGACATTGCATGAACTATGAAAAATTCCTTTGGACAAACCTTACACCATTTCACATTTACAATGTCCATTTTTGTGGCACCTTATTAAAGTTATCAGGAGGTATAACTTTGGTATGGTTGAGTGGGAAGCCCATTCTGAGGCACAACTTTCCCATATCCACCTGCATGTTTGTGAGTACATACTAGCCATGAGTGTATGTTTCTCAACTTTTGGGCCTTCTCACCTGGCAAAAAACCATGAGTTATGTCACCCCAGGGTGAGTATGCATTCTCATTTTTGGAAAAATAACTTAGATCTGATCCACAACATGTTGGAAAAATGGTCAAGGATTGATCCACCTTTACATTTCTCTTCCTTCAAGTTACTACCATTGCATGATCATGTATCTTGTTTTGCTGCAAATTAGTCACCTTGTGCATGTTCTTTTGCACTTATGTTGGTTTTACTTAGGATCTTGGATCCTAGGGGCTTGCACAACCTACTTTGGTCTTTGTCATCCTTTGCCATCCACATTGGTACAATTGGACCTCTCTTGAATGTCTACTTTGGTGTGAGTTTGAAGAAAGTTCATACTCTCACTAAAGTGGGGGCTAAATTTACCATAGAAGAAAGTATTTCTTGCTTTATTTGAGAATAATTGATGATAAATTGGACTTAATGAGACCTTGATTTAGTGTTGTGAGGTGTTTTTCACATCCACACTAGGTCTTGGACCCTTTCAAACTGAATTAAATGCATTTAACAATGTCTTGTAAGGGTGTTGTAAAGAGTTGTGAATGACTTTCACACTTTTCTAGGCTCTTATTAGGTATTCATGTCTAGTGGATCTATTTTCCCCTTTATTCAACAATGTAAAATATATTTAATTGCATCAATATAGAAGGCTTGTAAAATAAAATTAATGTTAATCTAGTTTTGTAATGTTCCTTACACAAATTCACATTGGATGTTGTGCCTTTCTAGGCTAAGTGGACCTCATTTTAGTCTTAAAAAGTGTATTTAATCACACTTTCACATTGAATTTTGTGTGCTAAGCCCTAATTGACCTTTACATCATCTTTAATAGGCCCCTATTGACCCATATTGTGCATCCCAAGGCATGAATTGATCAAATAACTGATTAAGTCATCATATAAGCCTGATTTTATTATACCCCAACAACCCAGCTGGAAAATGGGCCCCTTTGGGACTAATTCACCATCTGTGGTGAATGAGTCCCTGCTAGGTGGGATTGATTTTCCCAAGGTAGCGAATTAGTCCTATTTGGGTCATTTTTTAGTTTTGAGCAGGAAAAATTTGGATTTTAGGTCTTATTTTCCTCCATGTTGTCTTTGGGGATCCAATTAATGGGAAAATAAGGTGAATTTCCTATAAATAAAAGTCTTTAAACCCTAATTTACATCTCTTAACTCATTCAAAAACCATTCTTCATTCATTCATCATCTATCTTCTCCCTCAAGTCAAGCAAGCTAGGGTTTCATCATTTCAAGTCATTGAGATAACATTTTTCAGACATTCAAGGGTAGATTCTTCATGTTTTTATAGTAATGCAAGATCGATCATCATGGCAAGGTATTAATCGCTTCATTTCATGTTCATTCTTCATATTATTTCTTCATTTGGTTTAATTACCTAAAGGGGGTTTGACCAAGGCAAACCCGCATGCCCTAACATTCAAAATTTCTCCTTCTTGTCTTGTTGGTTTATAGATTTAGGCATATTGGAAGGTTGGAAATCATTGAGAATCAAGTTGCAAAGTTATTTAAGTCTTCTCTTCATTTTCTAAGGAAAAATATCAACAAAAAGTCACTTTTAGACCCAAAAATTAGACTCTTGGAGCTAGACACTTGTCAGAAACCAGAGTGCAGACCGAGGGCTCCTGTTTCTACTTTTGAATATTCAAAAATTCAAAATTGGACTCATTCACCATCAATGGTGAATGAGTCCCATTGTGGCTTAAAAAGTGTTCTTTGCAGTTTTGGACACCCATTTGTCTGAAACGGGCTCCGGGATAGTTTCTCAAAAGTAGGACTAATTCACCCAGAATGGTGAATGAATCCTTGTAGGCTTAATTTCCATTATCATCATCATCATTCCAGATGTCATTTCCAGTCTCCATCAAGATCTCAGGTGCACACTTTTAGTTTCATCAAATTCTATTACAACTTGCTTTCATTTCTAGGTGTTTTTGCATATCACAATGTGTTTTCCAACAAGTTGCATTTCAATAGTTTTCACTTAATGATCAATAGCTTTTATTAGTTATTTGTATTTAGTTTATCTCATATAAGCACATTTCATTCATATTTCCATTATACTTGCATTAGTTTGAGTGAACCACCTAGATTTTTTGTGGGATCTATCTCTCCTTTAGGTGAAAAACCCTAATAGAGCAAGAGAGTCATAGCATCCCTAAACCACAAAAATCTATGGTTCACAAGTGCAGAAATTAGGGCGCATGAGATCAATGCTAAGGCAAGATTTATTATTATGAATAGTATTTCAAATACTGAATTAGTTAAAGTTATGAGTTTGAAGACTACTAAAGAAGTTTGGGATAAACTAGAAAGCATTTATGAAGGATATTCGAAGGTCAAACAAGAAAAGTTGTAGAACTTGAAGGAATAGTTTGAAATGATGTAAATGTTTGAGGAAGAAACAATTAACTTGGCTACATACAAAGAGTTGATGAGTTGGTAAGTACAATGAGAGATCTTGGTGCAATAGTTAAAGAATCTAAAGTACTAAGGAAAGTTATCAGATCTCTTTCGGATTTTTATAGTGAAAAGGTTTCTGCTATTTAAGAAACTGCATACTTTGATAATTATTCTAGAGATTAGTTTATTGGTACTCTAATTGCATTTGAAATGAGAAAAATAAAGAAAGGTATAAAAGTAGAGATTGTTTTCAAGGCCGGTAAATCCGAGAAGGTTGAAGATTCAGGTGAAGAATATCTTGATGATTTGGAAGCTAACTTTGTGAGGAAGATGAAAAAGGGCACCAGCAAGTACAAATGTAAATTACCTTTCAAATGTTTTAGTTGTGGTGATATAGGTCACTATGCTTCAAGATGTCCAAAAAGAATTTTAATAAATAGGAACAAGGAAAATAAAGGAAAAATGATTAGGATAGCTTACTATGTGAGATAAGATGTTGGTAATTCTGATGATGAATCTGATTATGGAGATTTTGATAATGATGAATGATTGTTTTTGGCTATAAAAAAGAATTTGGTTTTGATAACCCTAAAATTTGTGTGAAGGAAAGTATTTCAGAGATAAAGGATAAGGTTGAAGGTAGTTTGGTATCTGATTTTCATGTCAAAGAGGATAATAATTACTAGGTTGTTGATAGTGGATGCTCTAATCACATGACTGGAGATAAAAGTAAGTTTGTTAAACTTGAAAAGTATGATGGAGGATTAGTTAAATTTGGAGATGATTTAGGAGTTAAGATTTGTGGAATGGGTTCAATCAGTTTTTATGACAAGCATAATATTGAAAATGTTTACTATGTTAAGGGTTTAAGGCATAATATTTTGAGTGTTGGAAAAATGTGTAGGAAAGGGTATAATCTTGTGTTTAAGGATGAAAGATGTGAAATCTGGAAAGGGTACAAAACTGCGATTGTTGCTGGTAAGAGAACAGATGGGAACATCTATTAGCTTAAGGGTTCTAATGGTCATTAATTTATGTCTCATAGTAATGATAGTTTTTTATGGCACCAGATGATATGTCACATGAATTTTGACAATTTGGAAAGAATTAGTTTAGTTCATGCAGTAAGAGATTTACCTAGAATCATAAAACCTATCAATGCTATTTATGAGAGTTGTCAATTTGGAAAACAAACAAGGAGTTGTTTCAAGGGAAAAGAACAATATGCTACCAAACTATTGGAATTAGTACATACATATCTTTTTGGTCCTATAAGGGTGAGAAGTCTACTAGGTGATAGGTACTTTATACTTTTGATTGATGATTATTCTAGAATGACATGGGTTAATTTTCTAAGAGAAAAATCTGATGCATTAGATAAATTCAAGGCATTTAAAGCTATGGTTGAGAATGAAGTGTATTTTAAAATCAAATGTTTAAGGTCTGATAGAGGTGGCAAATTCACCTCCAATGAGTTTAACATGTTTTTTGAAGTTCATTGAATAAAGAGGAATTTGTCTTCCCCTAAAACTCCTCAACAGAATGGAGTTTTTGAAAGGAAAAACTAGACTATTCAAGAAGTTGCAAGGACTATGAAGAAAGAGGAAAATCTACTAGAATTCTACTTGAGAGAAGCTATTCATACTGGTGTTCACATACTTAGCAGACTTCAAGCTAAATTTAACAACACAAAGACTCCCTATGAGCTATGGTATGGAAGGATTCCTATTGTGAAGTAATTTAGAGTGTTTAGAAGCAAATGTTATATCAAAAGTGAAGAAGAAAACTTAGGAAAGTTTGATGCAAGGTCTAATGAAGGTATCTTCCTTGGAATTCTATTAGAAGAAAAGCTTATAGATGTTACAACAAATGGCTAAGAAATATAGTTGAAAGCAAAAATGCTAAAGATGATGAAAATTTTCATAATTCAATTGCAATAGATCGATATGTGTCAAATAAACCTAATTGTAGAGAAGATGAAGAAGAAAAGGTTGAGGAACAAGAAGTTTAGAATGAAGAGGAAGAAGCTTTGGAGAAGACCCCTAAAACCCCTAAGTATGTTCAAAATAATTACTATGAAGATCAAATCATTGGATATAAGAGGAAAGGTGTATTGACAAGAAGAAAAGTTGTTCAAGTTGAGGTAAATTTGTGTCTACTTTCTAAATTTGAACCTAAAATAGTGAGTGCAGCATGCAAAGATGAACATTGGATGAAGGAAATGTAAAAAACTTATGCAAATAGAAAATAATTAGACTTGGGAATTGGTCCCTAGACCAAAAAACAAGAACATAATTGGAACTAAGTGGGTATTCAAAAACAAGCTGAATAAGAATGGAGAAGTAGTAAGAAATAAGGCAAGACTTGTGTGTAAGGGTTACTCACAAGTGGAAGGTATAGAATTTTAGGAGACTTTTGCTCACATGGCTAGGATGAAAGCTATCAGAATGTTTTGGCATTTGTAGCACATAAATATTTTAAATTTTATTAGATGGATGTGAAGTTTTCTTTTCTGAATGTGAATTAGAAGAAGTTTACATCGAACAATCAGAAGGATTTTAGTTATCAGATCAACCAAATATGGTATGTAAATTGAAGAAGGTACTATATGGATTGAAGCAAGCTCCTAGAGCTTGGTATGAAAGATTGGACAAGTAGTTAATACAACAAGGATTCAATAAAGGAACCACATATAGTAATCTTTGTAATTAAAAATTGAGGAAAAAAAAATCTTGATAGTAGTAGTATATGTGGATGATATTATCTTTGGTGGAAGTATGGCTATGTGTATGAAGTTTGTAGAGGAAATGTAGAAAGAGTTTGAGATGTTAATGTTTGGGGAGATGAATTTCTTCCTTGGGATACAAATCAATCAAACAGATAAAAGGATTTTCATTTCATAGTCTAAATATGCCAAAGAGATGTTGAAGAAGTTTGGAATGGATGACTCCAAATTGGTATGTACTCCTATGGTGACTGGTTGTAACTAAGAAAAGATGATTCACCTAAGGTTGATAAGAGAAAGTATACATCCATAATGTGGTTGGTGGACTGCTATATCTAACTGCTACTAGATCAGATGCCATGCATGCAATTTTTCTTGTAGCTAGATTTCAAGAGGATCTAAAAGAAACACATGTTGCCATAATGAAGAGGATATTTAGTTACTTAAGAGGTACTCTAGATTCTTGAGGTATCCTAAGGATATTGATTTCACATTAAGTGCTAATAAAAATGTAGATTGGGGTGGTTGTGTTGATGATAGAAAAATCACAAGTGGTGACCAATGCATTCCTTCTTGGATGTAGATTGGTGTCATGGTTGAGAAAGAAGTAGGGTTTAATTTACCTATCCACTGCAGTGGCTGAATATATTGCAGTAGCATCATGTTGTACATAGGTATTGTGGAAGAGATAGACATTGAAGGATATCAGAGTTGTATATGATGAGCCTATTTCTATCTTCTGTGATAATACAAGTGCAATTAACCTTTCAAAGAATCTAGTGATGCATTCAACAACAAAGAATATATCTATTAGGTATCACCTTTTGAGAGAAAAGGTTATGGAGAATGAAGTGAAGCTTGAGTATGTTCCTACAAAGGATTAGATTGTTGATATATTTACTAAGGCTCTTCCTAAGGATACTTTTGAGTATCTTCGGGAGAAGTTGGGGGCTATCATCCCTCCCTATTTGAACTAGATGCATATGGAGATGCATAAATCTAGGGGATCTATGGATCTATCTATTGTTTGGGCTGATGTTGTTGGCTACCTCTCAGGGGGAGTAGGTAGTGTCATGTGTTGATTTTTTCGGGTGTGCTCATAAGGGGGAGTGTTCAAAGAAATTTTCTTAGTTAAGTGTCAAAGGGGGAGAATAATGATTTTTTTTTCCTTTTCCATTGATGTTAAAGGTGGAAAGAGAATCATGCGAAAATGATTATCCACTCAGGGGAGAGAGAGAATCATGTAAGATATCAATGGATAAAGTTGTGTATGTTGTATAATCATTATTATGAAAGGAAGAGATACTCTTGTAAGGGGGAGGGAGTTCAAGAATGTTGTGTAAGATATCTAATATGAAAAAAAGAGGAAAGTGTGTATGTTGTCTTGTATTTGATTTTTTTTTTCTTTTCACATCTTGTGTTGCCATCAATGAAAAAGGGGGATATTTTTCCAAGTTTTAAGGTGTTGTCATTGATTTTAGCAAGAAGTCTATTGACTGGCATTGTCATTGATGTCAACTATGGGATGAAGATGTTGAGGATATTGAGAAAATTGTGAAAAAGAGGAAAACTGGTTGTGCATTGTAGTTGAGACCTTGAGGAAGTGTTGTGAGTACATGGAGCTATCTTTTTGTTGTAGTGTCTGAAGATGAGTTGGAATGATGAAATTAGTTGAGATGTTGTCTCTCGTACTTGGTTTCCAAGTGCTTTAAAGGAAATTTGATAAATAGAGAAAACTATTTTGTATAAGTGGTCAGTGTGTGCCCCGATATTGTGCTCTACGTTTCTTCTATGTTGATGTTATACCTGTGTGGATCCTACAGGTTATTCAAGGTTGTCAGAGGTTGCTATATTCAGAATTTGGGTTTCTGGATAGCTGTATAGTGTGAGATATTTTCACTAGTGTGTGAACTAGTTGTTCAATGATGTTTTTTGTGGTCTGGGAGAAATGTATTTGCTCTGCATTTCTCTACTATTTGGATTCAGGTTGTGTAGATTTGAGAAGTTACTTATAATGCTTGTATCTTTCTATATTCAAGGTTTTACTTGATTTGACACAATACGGAGTGAGTTTCATTTATCAACATGCAAGTAAGAGTTACCAGTTGTTCTGAGTTGAAGTATTTGAATGATGTGAGGTTGATGAATTGTTTGATGAATCTCAAACTTAGTTAATGAATTAATCTAGATCATGTTCAAGTTAATTATGTTGTTGTTTTAGATTGATTTGAGGAAGCATGTACTTAATGTTTATGGTGTTTTGCACGGGTATTGGTCGGCCTTGTGTTTAACACTACATGTGATTTTATAGAAGTGTGTTGAAGTGTGTTTGGATCTATTTGGGTCCTAGTTAAGGATTTATGTAGTTTTCCTTTGTTCCTATCCACTACGAGAATGTTTAGGTGCTGACCTATTTTTAACTTGTATGCATAACAAATAGTTGCTGACATCGGAGAAGGTTTTTTAAGATGAGATTAATATAAATAAGTGTGGTGTTGTTGTGAGTTGATGTATGAAAATAAGTAAGAAGCAAGATAGACGTGAGATTGATGGAAGTGATGTGTGATACGAATTTGATCAAAGCAGTGCAAATTTCAATGTTAGGGTTCCTGAAGGAAGTGAGCTAAAGGAATCTGAAATCATTCATGTAAGACTATAAAGGTGTGCAAGAAGTTTTGGTGGATTCCTTGTTACATTGAGAAGTGTTCTTTGTGTACATAACATTCTTCTTCTATCTTCTTGTATTCTTTATGTGGTAGTGAGCATTGGCTGTGAGACTTTTGGACAATGCGTCCTATTCTAGTAGTGAGCCCTTTTGTACTAGTTTTACAATTATTAAATATTGTGAGCTAATCCTCACTATGGTTTTTCTCTCATTGGGTTTTCCACATAAATATGATTCTCTCTTGTGTATGGTGTTGTGATTTCATTTTTGGTTATGTTCATTTCTTGTTTAATCATACTAACAAAATACGGGTTTAATGAATGCACGTGGATATGATTATTGTAGAGTGTTTTGAAGGTTTACTTTGCTACAACTAATTCAGCCCCCCTCTCAATTGTCTTGTTCATTTTAATAGTATGTGTCATGTTGAATCATCTGGGGGGACCACAAATAATTTTTTATCATTCTTATCTATTGCCAAGGTTGTGATGGCTGACATGCTACAAGTTACATATTTTCTAGTTATGATTGACCTGATTTGTATTTTTAAAGTGTGAAAATGATTTTTATAGAAGATCAAAGGTTTGAAGATTGTTTAGAACCATGTTAAGCATGTGTTGGAATCAACAAGGTGTGTTTCTCTTCTTGGTGTTGTGTGTAGTATTTTGGGTCTTGCCCTCTACATGTTTCATGTTAATTATTTTATCCTTGGGCAAATTGGATATGCAATATTTTTGTTGTTGTAGGCCGACGTGTAATATAATCAATGTAATATCATGTATAAATTGTAAACCTAGTTGATCTAGGGTGAAGAATGTAATTTATGATACTAATTGTGAGTGAATGAAGGAGAAAGAGAAAAAGTGGTAGATCATGTTTGGTTTCATCTTGATCATATCTTTGTGAAAAAAGGAAAGTGAAGAACTGTTCTTAACTATTTTCTAGAGGTAATGAGTTGAAGGAATAACTTATTGATTGTTGAAAGAAGTGAGCTAGTAAGTAGCTGAGAAGATATTTAGAGAAGTGGTAAAGAAGATTTACAATCATGAAAAGAAAAATTACAATCATGAAAGGGAATAAGTTTGATTGTCAGTTTTAGACAATGGAAGGATTGTCATTTTGTAATCATTCCTAAGTGTGTTCTTAAATCAAGGAGTTGTAGCTTCCTAGGGTTGTAGGGACCTAAAATAAAGTTGTATAATAAAGGAGTTGTAGCTTCCTTGGAATGTAACCCTAAAACAAAGTTGTAAATGTTGTTCATCTTGTGAGGTTGGATTGGGATAGTAGCTCCTAGAAGCTTTTATCACCATTGTTTTTCCCCATGGGCTTTTCCACATACATTTGGTGTTGTGTTGTTTTGTGGATTGTATTCTTCTTTCATGTTCTTTATTATGTGGTAGAGTTCAAAGTATGTGTTTGTTATGAAGGGTTTGAGATTTGATAGAATACTGATTCAACCCCTCTTAGTAGTTTGGTGTGTTCAACATTTAGGACCTTTTTATGTACATTTTTTAATTTTATTTTTCATGATTAATGATTGTTTGGAATAAGATTACACCTACAATCTATTCTAGATGGCATAATTTTTTCATGATGTCATAGTTTAACCTTGGGAAGAAAAAAATATTTAGTACATGTAGAACATGTTCACCCAATTTATGTCCATGGAAGGAAAAATGGAAGGTGTTATGAAGCACCATTGGGACCTATTATGATAGAGGGAAGAAATTTTAACTTCCTTGCTAAGAGTTATATCAAATTGATTTAACAATGATAGAAATAAAGAAATAAATAGAGACATTAGATGTTGATGTAGACATACTAGAATCTAATTTAGTTGAACCTACAATTGATAATAAAATAGTAATGGATGTGCTTTGGATTTTTTTTCTTAATTGTTGATTATGTGTTATCCCAATGTTAATTTAATGATTAGATGAAATAGGGTGATTTTGGTAAATACAAGGCCTAAACACAATTCAAAATATATGAAACACTAGAAAACATGTATTAATCATATTCTTGAATAGTTTATGTTAGAATTAATTTAATTTAAATTTGAAAATAGAGGGATGCAGCCAAAAGCCTATGATTGTGCTTTAGTCCAAGAGATAGAACCACATGCACTAGCATATCTAGGATTAGAAAATACTCTAGGAATTGAATTATAAATACTTAGTGTATACACCTAAAATCGGTCAAGACAATCAATTAATTAAATACCAGTTATTTAATTAATAAATATTTTATTTCATCGACTTATAAATAAATGCTAAATTGATTTATATAGTTCACACTTTTCTAATTCTACCATCTTAATTTACATTCCTCTATTTTAATTAAATAAAAAAATTCACATAGTTTTTTAATTTAATTAATAATATTTTTCATTAAATTTAAATCCCAAATTTAAATTTAAGCACATGTCTACAACTTTTCCTCTTGCCACCTCATCAAGTGTCACATGTATTTAAATGTCTAATATTTAAATTCCTAATTTGAATTTAGGCACATGTTGGACACTTGGAAATTTCACACATTGTATTCTACCACACACTTGGCCTTTTCACACATTTTATTCTCCCACACACTTGGCATGTTGCCTTTTGTCAAGGGAACATCCTCCTTGATTCTTCCATCTCCACCATTCATCTCTCATGTTTGAATCCTGACCGTTGATTGCTGCACATCACAAGATGCCTTGAAAATCCTATAAATACAACCAAACCCCTTTGCTATAGCATTTAACATCACATATTTTAGCAAGTTTATTATGTAGGAATAACATTGGAGAAATTTGGAGTATTCATAGTTGGAGCATTTTAGCATTTAGATTAGTTTATCATTCTAACTTAGAATCATGTCTTAGTTATAGTTACATTTTAGTGATTATCTTAGCTTTCATATAACATTCTTATCATAGCATTTAGCATCATAATCTTAGCATAATCTTCATTTCATCATAGCAACATTAATATCATAGCATCATGACTTTAATCACATAGTTTCATGTAGGACTTAGATTCTTGCATTCTATATAGCATCTTGTTTCTCAAGTTGTCATTTTAGCAACCATGGTGCACATACAAAATATGAGAACCAATATCGTTTAATAAGTCCTTGAGAATAGAGAACAATGGAATTTTTTTAGAGATTTGGTTTATTTGAAAATAGATTAGTTCTTTGATTCAAATATTTAATATAATACATCTCATTGATGTTTGTGTTTATTTTTTAACTCTCCCACAAATTCACACACACACTTAGAACTAAGTGGTATGATATAGCATAATACATGATTTATGTTTAACATTACCATTTATGAAAAAGAGACCAATTAAGTTCTAGGGCCAGTCATTAGTGATATACACATAAAAGCTGCATAAAATAAGTGAGGAAAGTGTGGGATTTACTCTTTTCTTATTTTCATTGATTGGCCCAATATGATGTGCATGCAAATATAAAATATAATGTATTTCAAAGTATAAATGTATAAAACAACACTGATGAAAAGGATATAGAAAGTTCAGAGAATTTGAGTTTTAGTAGAGCATGTTCTCTCAACCTTTGAAAACTATGCATAAACTATTAGGATCTAATCTACACAAATAATTTATCAAATGGAAATGTAAATATGCAAATAAAACATTAGGCTCAAAAATTAGTTACAAATTATATTCTTAAATTGATAAATAGAGAACATGTATTGTAGGCCACTTTGAGGAGGTAACCTCCTTGTGAGAAAAGATACATTACAAAATATTATTCAAAATGATATTTTATTTATTAAAACTTCAATATAAAGGCATAATAAGGAGTGACTTATGAGTTACAAAAAAATGGGATAAATATTTTCATTTAATATTAAAACTTGTTATATTATTAAAACTTCATGTGATACACATGACATAAACCCACATAATATAATATTAATTAAATAACTATTAACCTATAATTACTATAATCCCTAGCATATTAAAGGTATAGTAAATAAATTCCCTCTGCTTGAAGCATGGGAAAATGTAGTGGCTTGCTCTATTTAAAGTGGTAGGGTGATACCCTTGCTACTCGTCTTTCCTCACAAGTTGGCATGTATCATGTTGAGAATGGACACCTCAATATTTCTCACATGTTCATGGTGCCAAATAGCTTTTGTTGGTGCTACCATAGACCAACATTTGAAGGTCAGATCATGAAACACCCCATAGGAAGGGATTTAAAAGTGGTAAAGATGATACTTGGTGTTGATTTCCTAAGGGAACCTGAGTGCTACAGGGGAAACACGAATATCACATCATAGGTTTTGGCTTTCCTCTTCGACTTAGGAGAACAAATGGAGCTAGTGGGGGTTCTGACGGAAAAATTGTTCAAAAAAAATAATCTAGGTGAGCTTGAGGGGTGATCCCACAATAGTGGTTTACAATTTTTGGCCAAATTGGACACTGAAATAATTTAAAAAAAATAAATCTTCACTTTTGGGCACCTATAATGACTAAACCATGAGGAATTTGAAGATGATGCAAACTAGAGTTTCGTGACATTTTGTCTATAGATTCTAAATATATTTTTGTCAAATTTTTTGGAATCAGATTGCATTTCTTTTTCTATCTCCCTCAAAAACTAGTTTTTTTTTAGAAAACAACATTTTTAAAAAGTGACACTCACCGTATAATGCATAACTTTTTTCCATGAAGGATAAAATTCTAATTCTTTCGAATTTAGATTTGAGTGCTTCAACTTGGTTAGATAGTTTTTTATTTAATATTTTTTCTTTAATCAAGTTTCAAAGTCAAACCAATTACAATTCAGACATAGTGTGACTGTATAATGTGTAACATTTTTTGTATGTATCAAAATTCAATTTTATTTTGTGTGTTGGATCAATAACTTCAATATCTGGTGCACTCATATTTTTTATTTTTTTCTTTTGATAATATGCTATTTTTCCACCTGTGTAGAACAAGGAACCTAATTTTTGGTGAAAAACCTACATTCATAAGAAATAAAAAATAAATATAATATTAAAATTAAATTTATTTAAATTTATACTTTTTGGGAAGCTTATGATAAGGACTATGCAAGGAAAGCTAAGGTGTGGAAACAACTCTCCTAACATCAAAACCTTAGGGAAGAATGCAGAGGTGCTTTTAAATTTTCAATTATAGTCCAATTAAGATACACTTGAAAGAAATAGCAGAAACAGAGAAAATTAACATACATAGATGAACACTAGATTTATGTGGGAAAACCCTTACGGGAGAAAAACCCACCACACCAAGAAAAACCCCTTTGTATTACAGTAATGGAAATTACATACAGAGATTAGACTTATCTTTCTGATGTCAAATTTACAACAGCATAATCCTTGATCAACCTTGTACAGGAAAAATTCTAGTTACAATGCTCTCTAAATTGAATTCACACTGATACTCATCAAACTGTTCATCCAACCATTTGTCCAACCAAACACCATCATCGATCTCAGAGTATATCCATGTCACTCCTATCTGTCGAACTTCCTCACAAAAATGGCCATAACAATTCAATTGCTAGCGGTTCCCATTTTGTTCCCTGATTGGTTGAAGTCACACCACGTAGGATAGTCTTCCAATCGGTCAAAGCATTCAAACTATGTTCACATGTTAGTGAGACACTAACCGTGTCTCCCCGATGCCACAAAGCCCAACCATCGATATCCCCAAGAGTCATCACCTTCAGCAAGAGGTTACATTGAGTTCATAAATAGTTTCTTAGACTTCCCCTTGTCGCCAAGACATCATACCAATAACCACCACATGTAGTGCTATTTGGCAAGACTATCACTATTCGGTGAGAGGTCATATCGATGTTCCAAAGGGCACATAGACACTAGCATTCCCATCGGTGAGACTATCGCTATTCGCCAAGAGATCATATTGAAGCCTTCATGCTACACCGAAATGTCCTACCGTCGGTGAGACTTACCGCTTTCGCCAAGAGGTCACACCGATGTTCATACCCATTGGCGAGAGAACTAACTGTCAGAAAAAGTTCTTATTTGGGCTTCCATGTTACCCCGAGACCACCTTTTGCCATGAGTCATACTGACAACAGCCAAAGCATTAGCGAGACAAACACCCATCACTAAGAGCTCTTACCGAGTGTTCAAGTCTCTCCCCGATGACTCTGAGTATAACACTATCAGCGAGACATCTCACATCACTAAGACTTCATACCGAAAGAAAACCTTTCGGCAAAGAGTCTCCCCAATAACATCAGTCACCATGAGTCTCCCCGACATCTGCAAGGAATAAAACCGTCGACCAGACCAAACCATTCAGAAGAGGGTTACACCGAAAATGACAAGTCACAGCGATAGCTTCAGTCAGTAAGACAACAACAAGTTCTTGGCGACCTGAACATTTCACAAGGTTGCACAACTGCTAGTCGGCTAGACAGTATGGATGTCACATTGACTTGGCTCTTTCAAAGGTTTCAGCTTGTGAGATTGAGGTACACAATTCCAACAGACTACATACTTACAAAACATAAATTTTAAGTAAATTCATTTGATCCCCCAAAAGTTAAATCAAAAGTGGTTTTTTATCAACATTTTGATAGGTGTAAAGGAGACTCTATTATAGGTATGGTTTAAAACTAGCGGGGTTTTATTCAAGGGGGTTTGATCTAAGGTAGTTTGATCAAACCATCTGAAATTGGAATGCTTTAAATGGAAATTTTTAAGGTTTACATCATTATAATTTCTAAAAATATGTGATTTTAGCAAAAAATAGTTCCTCCAGGAAATTGTAAGCCAGCTACTTTGAAAGTAGCAAGTTTGGTTTTTTCCATTATTAGGCTATAGGACATCCAACATGTGCATGAGGAGGGTGCTATTGTGGAATTGTTTCCATTCCTCAAAAAATTCCACACAATGTCAATAGCTCAACATAGATCTCTAGTGCATATGGGAAGTTGTTTCCTAAAAAAGGTAAACAATTTGGAGCCTATGTCTGATCTCCAATGGATTGTGGATTTTGATGCCACCCCTCTAGTGGTATGAGTAGTTTATCCCCCCCTTGTAGAAAAATGTCCTCTCTAGCTTTCTCACACTCTCTAGTGTGAGGCTTTCATTCTATTTTGGACTCCTCTCATCAAGCAACTAGTATTTAGGGCATTATGTTCTATTTTGGCCTCATATATTTGGTAAACTCCTTATAAAGAGTTTATGCGAGCTATAAATATAATTTTGAACTTTTATAATATTAGTAATATTCATGCTTTTTGCTTTTATCTAAAAAAATATTCCCCCTTTGGAAAGTCTTTTCCTTAAGGCTAGAACTATGGAAAATATTATTGCAGCTAGTGGAGAGGTTCTTAAGTAGTGTCTTCCAACTAAATTATTTTCTAGTAGACCAAACCATTTGTAATTTGATTACAAATTAAGTGCAGTTACTCTCCCAAGATAGATTATAACTTAAGGATGCAAGATCCTTTATCATCCAATTTGGGAAGCATTAATTTAATTTTAATAAGTTGATGAAGGACCTTCTTCATATAGGAAACATGGAAAGACTTAATTTTTGGGTGTTGAAAAGGTCTATCATGGTTAATTCAATAAATGTTTATATGATGTATCAAAATAATTTGATGAGCCTTTAGGTTGGTACAAGAGCCATTCAAGTGCTTACCTACCCAAGCTATGGGGGAAAAGGTGGAGTATGTATAAATCCTCATGTACTACTTTTTTTGGCTAGCCATGAATAACTATTTGACATGTTTCCTAGGGTCACCCTTCCCATTGTATTTGTCATAATTTGGAATTTCAAAGAAGGTAAGGAATGGTATTTGTGAGATAGAGGGATTAGAAGGATAGGATTATAGTTCTTCAAAGTTGTGTGATTTTTTATGTCTCATCTTGTAGTCCTTTGATTTAATCTATCATAGATTTCCACTCAAGTTCAAAGGATGTGCTAAGTGGCAATGTAGGAGGATTTTTATATTGGTGAGAATAATATTGTGTGTGCTAGTTTTTGGGTGGGGTGAAGTGTTGGTGTTGGTTTAAGTTTCCCAACATGTTGAGGTTAAGTTTAGGGGGCTATTGAAGGTCGATGATAGTCACATTGGAAGTGAATAAATGCGATGTTTATTGGTTGAAGATTGGAATAAAGGTATACCCCACTTTGGAATTATAATATTTAGCTCTAGATTAGTTGTTTATGGTTTATATGGCTTGAGTAGTGGAAGGTTAGTTTTGGGAATATTTTAGAAGGGATGTGCATGTTCTAGGTGGGAATTATTTTTGATGAGGCTTACCCATAATGGTAAGGTACCTTTTAGTTTTGGATGTTTTGTTGTTTAGGTGAAGGTTAGTGTGGTCATGGGTGGGATTGGAGGTTTCATAGATACTAGTTGGATGTTCCTCATGGGCATGGCCATGGTCAAGGGGGTCATGATACACTATGTGGTCAAGATTGGAAAGTTCATAATTGGTTGGAAATCTAGCCCTGATTCAACTACTTGTCTAAGGATTGCATCTTTGTTGATTTCTATACAAAATTCCATAAAATTTCACCCTTTTTTTTATAAATCAAGTGGTTATTTGGATTGATTGTTTATGTAGGCTAGTTAGGGGTATAATAATCGCTATGAGTATGATGAAGATGGGATAGTTCTCCTAGAAAGAGGAATCACTATATGAGGATTGGTTTTGGAAGAGGTTCTCTTTCATAAATTATAACTTACTAATTTTCCTTATGATGGGATTCATTAGACTTGGTATATGATATAGTTGTTGCTAAAGGAATGATCTTGGATGTTTGATGGGGTTTATATTTTTAGATAAATGAGTTGCAAAGGGGATTCCTTTTGAACTTAACAGTTTATGGTAATGATTAGATTTTAAAAATACATAATACATCCCAAAGATTATGAAAAGGGGATGATAACCTCAAGTTAACCTTTTCAATGATAATATGGGAATGAATTTGGATGGATGAGATGGTTTATATAGAATTGGTGTTGAATGAATAAGACAACTGAGAAGGGGGGTGAATCAGTTGTATCAAATTAAAATATCAAAACACTCAACAGTAATCAGATCCACAAGCATTCATTAAATCCTTATTCTGTTATAGTGATTAATCATGAAATGTAGATAACAAAAATTGAAACAACATCATGCACAAGAGAACACCAAATCTTACATGGAAAACCCAATGAGGGAAAAACCACTATGAGGATTAGCTCACAATATAAGTAATTGCAAAACCAATACAGAGGCTCACTGCTAGAATAGGACACACTATCCAATAGGGATCACAACCAAAGCTCACTACTGGAATATGAAAAGAATATAGAAGAGAAATGATACATAGAGAATACTATCTCAATACAACAAGGAATCCACCACAATTGTTCCAACACTTTTGCAACCTTGTCTGAAATATTGTGGATGCCTTTGAAGCTCACTGTGTTTAGAAGTCCAATACTTTGAAGTTCGCTCTGCTCTATTCAAATTCACACCATACTCATCCCTTACATCTCTCACACATAAATCTTAAGATCTTCCAACAATACCACTCTTATTTATGTCATCCCCAACCTTGAAAACCTTCTCCAAGGTCAGCAAAACATCCTTTACATTGGCAATTTCAAATAATGTTGGCAACCAAACTTTCCCACAATGGATAGGAATGAAGGTGACCCACATAAATCCTTAGGCAGGACCCAAATTTATCCTAACACACCTCAACGCACTTCCACAAACTTTGAAACTACTTCGCATGTAGTGTTAGCACCAGGTCAACCATTACCCATGCAAAACACCACAAAATTGTTAAGTACACAATTCCCACTTGATCAAGATGACACACAAACCACACAAATACTTTTTACATGATTTGGAACAATCCATGAACCACCTGATATCCAACACAAAATTTATCCAAACTTGCATCATAGAAATACTTCACCCCAAAACATCCAGTTAGTCTTATACACATACTAACATATGAAACACACGCGAAATTCCTAGATCCAGACAACCTAAAACCAAACTATAGAGAAATGTGGAGCAAATACATTTCTCCTAGACCACAAAAAACAACACTGAAAGCCTAGTTCACACACTGGTGAACATATCTCACTCTGCACAATGATCTAGAAGCCTGAACTCTGGATATAGCAACTACTAACAACCCTAAAAAACATATTAGATCCACATAGGCATAACATCAACACAAAAGAAACACAAAGCACATCCCAGAGCACCACTAGTAGAATTTGGCAAATAAATGACTACGTGACTAAAAATTTTAGTCATGAAAACTAAAAATGACTAAATTTTACTCATTTTTTGTAACATAGCTATAAATGACTAAATAAGTGACTAATTTCATCATCAGATAAAATAATAGCTATAAATGACTAAATAAATGACTATGGGTATGTGAAGGATCATCATGGAAAAAACAGGGCCTTAAGTGGCAAAACATTCAGAAAAATTAGAGTTAGGCAACTTGATGTAAAAAATTGAATAAGTTATCTATATTATTTTAAAAATGTGTAAGAATAGAATTTGTAGCAAATTGAATGTACTTTCTAAACTACTAGGTATGTTTAAAAAAGAAGAAAATATATTTAGTGAAAATTTGAAATTTCAATGCAGTGGTACTTAAATTTCAAGGAAAAAATAAGTAGGTGTCTATCTGACCACCCTAACCAAAATAAAATGATAATATTTTTTTATAAGATTTTAGATATAAGTAGAGAACTCATGCCTCGATGTGATGCATATTTTTTTGTAATTTGTTTCCAAGTAAATAATTACTTTTGAGTTTTTTATTACAACTTTTTTAAAAATATAAAAACTCGTATGTCTGACCACCTTAACTTGGTCAAAACTTCATGAAATTCAAATTTTCTTTTTTTAATCCTATAGTATGTGAAGCATAGAATGTAACGCATGTTTTGGATTCAAAAAATGTGATATCGTTTGAAATCTATATAGATGTTTTTCAATCAGCCTATCAATTAGGACGTTAGTCATAATTTGAATAGAAAATAAATAATAATTACTTATTAAATTAAAAGTAAAGCATAATTTATATTGTTGGAAAGCTAAGAATCTCCTTTAAAAACCCTTTTCGTTTCATCAATTTTGGGTAAAAAAATAGTCGTCAGCCACATACCCATCATATTGCCACTTTGTGGCCCATCATGATCCTGCACATACCCCTATTTTTTGCATCAATCTTTCTTTTTTTAGAGAAAATATTCCTAGCCATCAATTTAGGCTTTAGCCAACACTTATGCATATAAATTTTTATATAAATTTTTTTATAAATGAGTAACAAAAATCAACTGATATAAAAACCACCATTTTCTCATAGTTTTTAACTACTGCTTGGTTAGAAGAAATAGTCTAGGAAAACAAATAGAGGTTGAAGTGTTTTGAAGATGGATATATTAAGCAGTAATTGAAGGGATTTCCTAGTGGAGGAATCTCTTACCAGCAGTGCTTCAAAGTATGGGTCTAGAATGTGGCCAAACCTATCCTTCTATTAGATAGCTCCCCACCTAGAAGTATGTCTTGAGGATTTTGAGCTTTTTGTTGTGGATCGTCTTAGAGGTAAGCAAAACATTCTTAATTTTTTTAAAAAATTGGATGTATACATTATGCCTATTTGGGTATTTGAAAAATTTAATGTTGGGTATTTTTCGTGAAGTATTATTTGGCTATTTGAATTTTATGATGTTGGCTATTTTGTTACTGGATATCTAGGTATGTTTAAAAACTGATGTTCGGTATTTTTGTTATTGGCTATTTGGGAATTTCGATGTTGGGTTTTCACTTGAAATGGGTATTTAAAAAAAATGGTACTAGATATTTTTCGCTATTGAGATAATGTTTTTTCTAAGAAACAAATGAGGTCTCAACCTTTTTTCGGTATTACACACAGTTTTCTAAATTCTGATTTTGTTATCATTTTTCTTGGGCATTACAAAAAATTGATGTTCAATGAAGACTTTGTTATTGACTATCTTGGTATTTAAAAAAAGGACATTGGGTATTTTCTTTATATGGGTATTTAAAAAAAAATGATATTGGGTATTTTTTCACTTTTGAGTTAAAATTATTCTAAAAAACAAATGATGTCTCAATATTTCTAGTATTGCAACCTCACTAATCCACTAGAGTTATGGTTTATGTTTATATGGAGGCCTAGGATTTGTACCCTAGTTATGCTCTTACCAATGCTTATGTTGGTATTAAAAAACAACCATAAATCTTGGGTTAGAAAATTAGCTGTCTTGATAGGGTGTGGTATGATCTTGGATTGTATCCTAAAGTATGTGGGAAGCTTGTGTTTGATCATTAAGGTATGTAAACCTGATCAGGGAAATGTATCCTATATAGCATGGGTCTTGCTTTAATACTTCCCATAATGGTTATTAGCAGATCACATTATTATATTTTGTGGTAACCCAAGATTGCATTCGAGTATGTAACAAAATTGGTTTGTAGTTTAAGCTGTACACTTTTAAGTAACGTTCATAAGGTTTAGAAAATCTTGATCACTCTCTAGAATATCCCATTAAACATGGGTTGTGCTTAAATGCACCACATAATTGATATAACACAACTACTCTATATATTAACCAGAGAACTATAGGCTTTTTATGGAAGCAAGAGGTAATCACTCTGGGATCATGCTATCATTACATTGTAACCTATTAAACTTGAGGCAGCCTGAATGCACCCCATAAATTTTTTACCACAGCTGCACCAAATGTCTATTGGAGTAATTGGACACATAATTGTGATGACAATGATTTGTACATGAATTGTGCTCATATGAGTGCCTCCGGTTCTATCACAACATAGCCACATTGAACTTGGGTCACACATGAATGCATCTTGTATTTGTTATAGCACAATTGTGCCACATGACTAATAGAGTTATGGATCACGGGTAAAAGCACAAACCTGTGTCACACTTTATAAAGGAATCAACCAACAGCAAAAAAAATTCTGAACTTCGACCACATAAAAGTGGTCTTTATGTTTTGAATTTCAAAATGGTGTAAATAATAAAATGTAGAACTTTTGGTGTAGTTTATTCCTGTAATTTTTAAAAAAAAAAAAAAAAAATTGTTTTTATTATGTTTTTATCAATTTAAGGACAGATTTTGGAATGCTGAAAATTTCATAAAAGAGTGACTTCACGGGCCGTAAAGAAACAAAATGAAAAAAACTTCATTTCTCCCTATTTTTTTTTTCCAAATAGGTAATTTCAATATCTTGTGCATGGAAAAAAAAATCACATTTTGATGTATATTTTTCTCGTCATAACGTTTTAAAGTCAAACATGTCAGAATTTGACAGTTTTCACGGGCCGTCAACTAATTTCAAAATTTTCAATCATTTTCAAAAAAATAAATATACCCTTTTGAAGTAGACTCTTTCCTCTTATGCCTCATATAATATTTAAAACATTTTAATAAACTTTACTATCATTTTTTTAATTTCAAATCAGCCTCTTTTTTATTTTTAAAACCTACTTGCATTATTTTAAAAATAAAATATATTAAAACTAATCAAAATATTATAAAAATTCTATATTTGGATTCTACACTTCAAGCTCTACAAAAGGGTATTTTTATTTTTTGCAAAAAAATCAATCTGACTAGAGAAATACTCTGCCAAAAATGAATGTTTTAGAAAATTCTGAAAAATGATGAGTAAGCTGCTATGTAGGATGCCAACTAGATGTTTTTGGCCGACATGTTTTCGGCCGATAAAGTTTCGGCTGAAACCCTCTCAGCCGGGAATGAATCAACCGAAATGTAATCGATCGTAAATCTATCAGCCGATAAGTACTCGGCCGAAAATTGATGAAATAAAATAAAGTTATTTTCTTTCAAATTTATCAAATTAAAAACATTCAAAAATAACAAATATTTCAAAATTTTCTCGACTATTTTTGATTAAAGAAGATTTATTTCAACATTTTGGAAGGTTTATCATTTTTGAAATTTACAAGACTTATTTCGACAAAAAAAAAGGCATTTGGAGAAGAGGAGAGATATTTTTAAGGTGTATTGATCTTCAATTTATTTAATTGATTATGTTTTTTATTGAAAATGCATTTGAAGTTTGTTTTCACTTTTTTTTTTTATTAAAATATTAACATCAAAGAAATATGTGTAGAAATATATTCATTATTCAATTAAAAATAATTTATGTTTTGCATGTTTATGTTTATTAAAAAATTTTGTTTAAATATTTTATGTTTATGTTTTGCATCTAGTTACAAGCTTTTTAAAATATTTATGCTATATTACATGTACATGTTTCATGGAAAGCTTATGTGTGTACAAATTTGTATGTAGGCAATCATTCAAATTTGAGTGTAATTTGTGATGGCAAATCCAAGGGCTAGATCGAGGAAGTATGATCGAACACGAGTAAGACAAAGAAAGAGAAAAGTGGATGAAGGAACATCTACTAAACAACAACCCATGGAAAATATTGATGATCAAGGTGATGTACAGGTACAAGAACAAACTGAACCTAGTACTAATATAAATTTTTTGGACTATGGTATAGAAAATTTGATGGAGATGGATGAAGATTCTCTTTTCAATAATATTTCATCTGAAGATATGTTATCTGAAAGCACATTAAAATTACACTCTAAAAAAATATGGGATGGATTTTTTGAAGAGAAATCTCTAATTGGAAGAGCACAGTTAATTGCAAAGTTATTTAGACGAAAAGAAATGACCCCTGTTTTGGAGTTGTTAGGGGTTGATAATAGGAAAAGGTCATCATATTTAAAACAAACAATTGTTGAAAACCTGCAAGAAGCATTAGAATGTATTGAAAAGAAGAGTCGATCTAGTGATTTAAGTGCTGCACGTAGAGTGTTGATGGCTGTAATTTCTAGTAAGAAATTATCATATAGAAGACAAGTTCAAGAAATTTCTGAATTACTAAATGTTTCTAGGAGAACTGTTCAAAGATATATTGAAAAGAGAGATGAAATAGATGGAAAAAATGAGAAAAAATGGGTAAATATTTATAGGGTTCCTCGAAAAGATAGAATTTCAGAAGATGTAAAGAAACAAGTAGTTGAATATTGGACCACCCACTCTCGTGTTTCTTCCAATAGAAGGGATACTATACAAATAATAGGTGATGATGGTACAAAAATTTCTCATCCAAAACATTTTATAGTTACAACACAAAGTGAACTTTTTGAAGCATTTAAACAAGAATTTTTAAATGTGAAGATTTGTCAAAGGATGTTTGAAACACTATGACCATCATTTGTATGTATAAATAAAGTACGTGAAACTTTTTGTTGTCGAAATCATGTTGAATTTGATCTACACCTACAATCATATAGAAAAGTTATGGCAACAATTGATCAAAATTTAGCCATGCCTGGAAGCACAACACAATTTGTGAAGTCTCTTCTATATGAAAAATCAAAAAATTCGGATGAATTCAATGTTTAGTGTATAAAAAATGTATGTAATGATTATGGAGATTTGAAGAATCTTTTACATGTTGACAATAATGAAATGCAAGTTACTTGGAAGAGATTTGAATATGAGACATACTTAACAAAGTCAAGAGTTGAGGCCAAAAAAATTGTTCTCAAAAAGAGTGGATTGCCTTACAATGAATTCATGAGTAATTCACAATATCATATATCCACATATCCAACATTTTCATGGTGCAAGATGGAAATCTAAGCAATTTCGTTATTCAAAGAATTGTTTTCCACCAGGTTGTATTCTCTCTATTGTAGATTTCTCTGAGAACTATACATTTAGTCCTCAAACTGAGATTCAAAGTCAATATTATCATTCAGAGCAAGTTGCAATCTTTGTGCAAGTTTTCTATAGGCATGCAGAGTTAGCGGTCGATGGAATACAAAGTAGCAAAGATGATAGAATTATCATCAAAGAGGTTCACTTTTAATCAGTGATGATACGAATCATGATAGAAGCTATGTAGCTCATTGTTTCAAAATGTTTTTTGGAGACCTAAGACGACGTGGCATAAATCAAGAACAACACTAGATATGGTCTGATGGATGTGCTGGTAAGTACATTGGTTTTTAAATTATTTTTAATTAATTTATATTTACTTTTAACTTTGAGACTTAAAGTATTTTTTGAAGATAATTTGGTTTTCAAGTGTTTAATTATTTGTAACTTCACAGGACAATTTAAGTCTGCAAAAGCCTTTGTTTGGTTAAGCAGTCAACATGCTAGACGCAACACCAAATTTTTGTGGAATTTTTATGAGAGTGGACATGGAAAAGGAGAGCATGATGGAGCAGGAGCATGTGTGAAGTGTGCACTTCGTCAACATGAACTTCCTGGTATGTCCAATTTAGCTTCATATTTTTTAAAAGATTAGATATATATATTTATATTTAATTTAACTAAATTAAATTCTTTTAAGTTCCTTGAAAGTAATAGGTGACACATTGTGCCAACTTGTGTGTAACTTGTAGGAAATGCCATATGGAATGTAAACAAAATTGTTGAATGGTGCAAAAGTCATTTTTCTACTCGCGACTCAACATACAACACACGATATTTTTGGGAAGTTACAGGTATGTATGTCTAGTCAAAATTTGTTAAAAATTTGAATTTCAAAGTTCAAGTACATACATGATTTCAAATTGAATTTTCAAGTTTGAATTTAAACAGATATTGATCAATCAAATCCTTATAATTTTCAAGCAATTCATGGTACTAGAAATCTACATCAAATCATGACAACGGGAAGTAGTAGGCCTTATGCAATGAATGTGAGAGAAAAATCATGTTTTTGTATTGATTGCATTGAGGACAATGCAAATATTGATGAATGTGAGAATATTAGAGATGGGTATGTTTCACAATGGGAAATGAAACAATTAATATCAATGCCTCCTTTTGTTGAAGATGACAATGTTGATGTCTATGATCCACTATATTCAGCTGATTACGAACATGTATCTGATTTAGTTGTTATAGTTATGTCCAAATTGATTAATTTAGTTAAAATAAAGATTTAAATTTATATATATATATATATATATATTCTATGTTTAAGTAAGTTTCAAATATAAAATATAAATTTTTACAACTTTTAAATGTATAATTTATTTAAATATGTAAATATGTGGTGTGTGTACAAGAGATATTTTCATTGTAGTTGCAGATCCTGAAAATGCGGAAGGTGTAGATTACTATCTACTAAGATGTACACAACCAAAAAGAAAATTGGTCGAATCGATGACAGATGGTGATGGACAAGAGTATCCCATTGGATCAGTCATTATTGAAGGCACATATTATCAACAAATAAAGATAGATAAAAATGGTATTATATTTGTTGATTATAGGCCAGGACAAAAGGTTATACATTATAGTCACTTAGTTTTGGCAAAAAATTTTTTTTAGAAACTTTACCTAAAAGAGGACGTGCCAAATAAAAGTGGAGGTTTCCTATTGAAGATCATGAGAAGATTTTAGAGATAATTAAAGTTAGAGATGATCCAAATTTTATGTACCAGGAGCTTTAAGTTGTTTTTTGGATACATGTGTACACATTTATGACTCCAAATCTAGATAATATATATTTGTATTGATTGGACATGTGACATGATTTAGAATGGGGTTTTTTTTAGAATGTGACATGTATGTTAGATCATATATATGCTTGATACAAAACCCAATGACTTTTAAAATGTTTTAATTTACATTTTTCCTAAATTCCTTTAAATCATCTAAATTTCCAATTGCATTTTTACATGTTGGACATGGTTCATTATTTTAAGTTCACTCTTGAGAATCTCTAGAAATTCCTTCATATCATCTCTCTAGATTCCTTGATTGTAAATTTTTATGCTTGACATGGAATTGTTAAACTTTCTGATGCAGGAGCATCTAGTGGTGTAAGGGCAATCTTGCATCACCCAAAAATAGTTAAATTTCAAGCTTCTTAGTTTTTAAATATTTTTACATTTTTGTATACCCTTTTTGTCATAATGAAATTCCCAATTTATGGTTTTTATTTTCTATTTCTGGGTTGAAAGATATTACAGTTTTAGTTTCCCATATTTGCACTTGAAAATCTTCCAAGTTATATTTGAGGCACTTAGAGTTTCCGAAATGGCCTTGAAACTTGCCAAAATTGGTGTAACAAATTTTGAGCACGTTATTGACTTCGAGACCTTTCCAACGGTTCAAACGGTTTGCAAATTGGAGTCCCGGATCAAAAGTTATGGCCCCGGGAATTTGGTGCACTTTCTAGAAGATACAATTGCAAATGTTCTTTTACAATTTGAACTTCAAGTTGTAATTTTTCGGCGCCAAACTACCTAAACTCAAATTTGAATGTTGTTTTGGCTCCAAACTATAGAGGAGCTCTATTTATGGGTAGGTTTCTAATTTTTGGGTAACTTTTTGGGGGACAAGCTTGCATATTGTGAAAGGGTGATTCTATAGCTTTCTGTAACTTGCATGTGTTGTAGAACTTGGGGATTTGAGATCCTCTGCATGTAAGAAGCTCCATTTTTTGAATAATAAAATTATTCTCTTGTTTGTGGGTTATTTTCTAAGTCTCAGGCTGCGCCCTCATCAAGTGGTATCAGAGCGAGGTTTTCTTGAGCATGTGGATAGATTGCTGATCGTGAGGCAGTTTGCACCAGGACCGTGGTTGTGGGTTGAGGTCAAGAAAGATGCCTCCAAGAGTGATGCCTGGTAGACATGGTGGTGCCAGAGGTGGTCAAGGCAGCAAAAATGCTGGTGGAAGAGATGCACTGGTAGCCCTCTACAGGTAGATTGATGTGTTACAAGAGCAGTTGAGAAGAGGGTTAAACCCGAGTGAGGAAAGTGAGGATGAAGGAGAGGAAGAAGGTTCAAATGTGGAAGAGGGAGAAGAAGAAATTAATCAAGACCAAATGCACGACTGTGGAGGCCATTTCAAAAGATTAGGGAAAAAGACCGAGAGCTGAAGTTCCTAGTTATTCGAAGTCTAAACACGCGGAAGAGTTGATGTTGGATCAACAAGCTTGATATATTTTGAGTATGAGGAAATAGAGGACCCGGATCGAGGTTAAGTTCTGAAAATGAAGCTAAAGGAGCCATGCCCGTGTTGAGGTGGAAAGAGGTCGGTTGGAAAGAAATCAAAGAGGAAAAGGAAAAAGATCACCCGGATGGGATTGCATGGTAGAAATTGAAGCGGTTCATACGGTGGACTACGAGTTAGATGCTGTTGAAAGAAATTGCAAAGGGTTGAAGCAAGGAAGCAAATCTATGAAAGAATATGCTAAAGATTTTCACAAGATAATCATTAGAGCGGGTTACACGAGAGGTAATAGGAGAAAGGTAGCCCGATATCTTATGGAGTTATGACACTTAGCGACCGGGGAGGAGTTAAGCCCCTGGCCAGGGCTGACACCGTGAGGATGTGTGTGGTTTGATTTGAAGGTGGAAGAAGTGAACAAAAGATTTGATGGCAAACCAAAAAGGATGAGGAGGTCAAAGTGGAAGGCGTGGAAGACCTTGAGGAAGCCGAAATGATGATGAAAATAAAAGTGAAGATGTGGGTACCAGCCGAAGCCAAAGGAATGACAACTTCTACCGCCCTCGTGATCAAAACAGTGGTGATCAAAGAGGTAGAGGATGAGGGAGATATGGACAAGGATCTGGAAGAGGTGGTTTCAGAGGAACGTGTTTCCAGTGTGGTGAAGAAGGGCATCGAGCCTATGAATATCCACAACACCAAGGAAAGGCAGACAAAAGGCCATAAGGTCATAGAAGGGTTGCGCATGCAGATGAGGAGGCCCAATCTGAACATTCAGATGATGCTGAAAGGGGAGAAGCCCTAGTGATTAGGAGAGCCCTAGTGACTGAGGAAAAGGAACCAGAACAGAGGAAGAATCTGTTTCACACAAGGTACAAGTGTGAAGGAAAATATTGTGATGTCATTACCCGGCGTGAGGCAATAATCTAGTGTCGAGAAGAGATAGTCCACAAAGTTGAAGTTGAAGAGGAAAGGCACCCATGTCGTATCCGGGAGGATGCCTAGTTCGCGAGAAAAAGACCACAAAGTTCTGGTCAACGAGCAGTGCTTAGTAAAGTTCAAGATCGGGAGCTACCATGATGAGGTGCTCTGTGATATCATCCCCATGGATGCATGTCACATGTTGTTGGGGAGGCCATGGCAGTTTGATAGGTGAGCTATACATGATGGCCATACAAACACTTATTCCTTGACAAAGGATGGGGGTTAAAATCACAGTTGACACAGGGCAAAATAAAGGTATCACGGTAGTGCTAGAATTTGTTATGTAGATGGAAGAAATTTTTTAGAAGGTATGAAGCATGGCGTGTGTGTTATCATTGATTCCTAGAGTGAGTAAGGAGGATAGTGAGAAGGTTTCAGAAGAAGTTTCTAGGATGTTGGATGAGTTTCAAGATATTGTTTTTGATAATGTACCTGAGGGTTTACCACTAATAAGGAAGATCAGTCATCAGATTGACTTGATTCACGAGCAGTTGCCAAAATAAGGCAACTTTCGAGAATGACTCAGTAGAAAATGAGGTTTGAACAAGCAGGATTCAAAGTTGTTGAAAGAGGTTTGATCTCTGGGGAGAGTTTGAGTCCATGTCGCATTACATGATATAGCACCGAAGAAGGATGGGGAGTGGAGGATATGCACAGACTCCCGAGCCATAAATAAGATAACAATCAAGTACAAATTTCTCCTTCCAAAGATGGATGACCTAATGGACTGTTTGAGTGGAGCTTAGTACTACACAAAGATCTAAAAAGTGGATAATATCACGAATCACGGGGTGAGGGAGATGAATGAAGATTTCCTTCAAGAATAAAAAGAGGGCACATCACGAGTGGTTAGTCATGCCTTTTGGGCTAACCAACACAGCGAGCACATTCATGCGACTCATGAATGAGGTACTAAAAGAATTTCTGGGAAGTTTTATTATTGTGTATTTAGATGATATTTTGATTTTCAGTAAGACATTGGATGAGCATCTGATGCATATTTGGAGAGCCTTTGAAAAGTTAAGAGAAGAGAAATTGTTGATTAATCTAAAGAAGTGCAATTTTGTGAAGAGGAAGTTAGTGTACTTGGAGTTTGTTGTCTCAGTAGAAGGTCTTAAGATGGACCCAGAAAAGGTGAAGGCTATTCTGGAATGGCCTACCACAAGAATTGCTACCGAGGTGAGATCTTTCCATGGTTTGGCTAGTTTTTATAGAAAGTTCATTAGAAACTTCAGTAGTATTTGTGGACCCCTGACTGAAACAATGAGAGGGGATATAAAAGAATTCAAGTGGAGCAGTGGAGTGGCAAAAAGTTTTGAACTGTTGAAGCAAAAGGTGGCAGAGCAACCTATTCTATCCCTCCTAGATTTCAACAAGGTGTTTCAGGTGGATTGTGATGCTAGTGGTTGTGCCATTGGAGCAGTGTTGAGCCAAGAAATTGGCCAGTACCTATTTTAGTGAAAAGTTAAATGATGCCAAGAGAAAGTATTATGTATATGTCCGGGAGATTTTATGTAATAGTTCAAGCATTAAAGAAATGGAGACATTATTTGTTGCCGAAGGAATTTGTTCTATATACTGATCATCAGGCCTTGCAGTACCTAAATAGTCAGGGAAAATTAAATCAGAGGCATATGAAATGGGTAGAGTTTTTGCAGAGTTATACCTTTGTTTTGAAACATAGGAGTGGGAAGTCAAATAGGGTTGCAGATGCCTTAAGTAGGAGGCATACATTGATGACAAAGATGCAGATTGAAGTGGTTGGGTTCAATGAACTTAAGACATATCTGAAGATCCTGATTTTTGTAGAGGCTTGGAAAGCTTGCAAGGAACCTGTTACAGTGGACAAGACAAGGTGGTTGGATTTCATAATCCATGATGGCATGTTATTTAAGGGAAGTCAATTGTGTATCCCAAGGAGTTCCATGAGAGAGAACCTGATAAAGGAGAAGCATAGTGGAGGAATGGCAGGACATTTTGGTTGGGATAAGACCATTGCCATTATCAGTGAGCATTATTATTGGCCTTAGTTGTCACAGGATGTGAAGAAGTTTGTACAAAGCTACAGGGTATGTTAGATGGCTGAAGGAGTGAGTCAGAATACAAGCTTATATCAGCCCTTACCTGTACCAGAGAGGCCATGGGAGGATAGAAGTATGGACTTTGTTCTTGGTTTTCCAAGGACACAATGAGGGAATGATTCAGTCTTTGTGGTGGCTGATAGGTTTTTGAATATGGCACATTTCATTCCATGTCAGAAGACCCATGATGCAGTCCACATTGTTGACTTGTTCTTTAAAGAGGTGGTGAGGCTACATGGTCTGCCAAAGAGTATTGTTTCAGATCATGACACCAAATTTGTGGGGTACTTTTGGAGGACCTTGTGGAAGAAGCTAAACACAGAGTTGAAGTTCAGTTCTGCACTCCATCCACAAACAAATGGGTAGACAAAGGTTGATAATAGGAGTCTAGGTAACCTACTGAGATGTTTGGTAGGAGATAAACCCAAGGGATGGGACTTGATCTTACCCCAGGCAGAATTTTCTTACAACAATTCTATCAACAGAAGCACTGGTAGACCACCATTCTAGATAGTGTATGGAGGTAGCCCCATAACAGCTCCAGAATTGAGGAAGATGGACCAAGAGAAGAAAATAAGTGTTGAAGCCAAATATTTTGTAGAACACATCAAGGATATACATGAGAAGGTAAGAGAACATATTAACAAGATGAATATGCAGTATAAGGCTAAGGAAAATCAGAAGAGGAGGTATAAGGAGTTTCAGATTGGTGATGAAGTGATGGTCCACTTGAGGAAAGAAATGTTTCCAATGGGAACATATAACAAATTGAAGATGAATAAGTTCAGTCCCTATAAAATTTTGAAGAGGCATGATTCAGGGAATGCATATGAGGTAGAGTTGCCAGATGGATTTAACATTTCCCCTGTGTTCAACATTTCAAATTTGACAGAGTATCATGAAGGTGGTCAAGAGGAAGTACCAATGATGGAACAGTGTGGGATTCTAGTACCTACTTCAGAAAAGGAGGAGATTGAAGAAATCCTAGATAGTTTTGTGGGAAGGAGTACCAGGAACAGACAATATGAATAATATCCGATGAAATGGAAAGGAAGGCCTATTGAAGATTCATCCTGGTTGCCTAAGGTAGAGGTCGACCATTTGGGTTTTCCTCCACCATCTGAGACATGACGAGGTTACTTATCAAATTACCCTGGGTGTCTGATGCAGGAGCATCCAGTGGTGTAAGGGCAATCTTGCATCACCCAAAAATAGTTAAATTTCAAGTTTCTCAGTTTTTAAATGTTTTTACATTTTTGGATACCCTTTTTGTCATAATGAAATTCCTAATTTATGGTTTTTATTTTCTATTCCTGGGTTGAAAGATATTGTAGTTTTAGTTTCCCAGATTTGCACTTGAAAATCTTTTGAGTTAGATTTGAGGCACTTAGAGTTCCTGGAACGGCCCTAAAACTTGCCAAAATCGGCGTAGTGGATTTTGAGTGTGTTATTGACTTTGAGACCTTTCCAATGGTTCAAACGGTTCGCGAATCGGAGTCCTGGATCAAAATTTATGGCCCCGGGAAGTTGGCGCACTTTCTAGAAGATACAATTGCAAATGTTCTTTTGAAATTTGAACTTCAAGTTGTAATTTTTTGGCGCAAAACTGCCTAAACTCAAATTTGAGTGTTGTTTTGGCTCCAAACTATAGAGGAGCTCTATTTATGGGCAGGTTTCTAATTTTTGGGTAACTTTTTGGGGGACAAGCTTGCATATTGCGAAAGGGTGATTCTGTAGCTTTCTGTAACTTGTATGTGTTGTAGAACTTGGGGATTTGAGATCCTCTACATGTAAGAAGCTCTATTTTCTAAATAATAAAATTATTCTCTTGTTTGTGGGTTATTTTCTAAGTCTTGGGTTGTTCCCTCATCACTTTCACTTTCAAATCTTTGAATTTAAATATTTGTTCAACTCCACCTATATACATGAGCTAGATTGAATGTATATATACGTGCAACAATATGTACAAGACCTAGTCTATGTTCTAATTTTGCATTTAAATTTATTTATGTTCTGCGGAATTCTTAAGTTCACATTCAAATCTTTCATTTCATTTGAACATTCAACTCCACAAACTTATATAAAATTATCTAGTTGATTTGGTGTTTAAGTGGTGAAGAATCTAGACATAAATGTTGTCTCTAGTTTTCTTTATTTTTTATACATTACTAATGCACGACATTCAATAATTTTAAATGATCATTTGGATTTTCATGTATCCTAATCATCACATCCTAATTTTATTATTTTCATCAGGTAAGCATCCCTCATCCTAGAATCATTTAAAAATTATCCATCTAGATCCATCTCAACCGTACATCCATTCTCCATCCTTAATAATAAAAAAGCATCACTTGAACATCAAAATTTGGTTACTTGGTCTCAATCTAGTCCATACATCATATTGTCCTTTCGTCATCACCCAAAGTTTTCAACATCTAGGGACCTTATCCTTAATCTAGACTATCATCCATTTCAAATCCAATCTCCTAATAAAAAATCACTTGACCTTATAATTTGATTTCATCTTTAAAATCCAAATTTGCTTAAGAATATTAGCTCCTATCTTTTAAGTATAGAACTAAATTATTTATCCATTTTGTTAATGTTAGATTGTATCCAGGTTGTCTTGGTTTGGCCTTTCTTGTTCACCTTAAGGTGCATTGGAATATATGAACATTGTAGTGAATCATAGTGATGGTGTTTGGGGTGCTTGAGATAGCTACATTTTGGCATCAATTTAGCTTTGTTTACCATGTATAGCTTGAGACCATGTATGTAATTTGGTCCATCTTTCCAGTACAATTAAATATGGATTGATCAATTTTTAATTTATATATAGAATTGTCATCCAAGAAGATCTAGATCTACTTGATCAATTTTTAATTTATATAGAATTGTCATCAATTTTTAATTTAATATTAAATGTGCATGTCTTTCAAGATTTAAATATATATATCAATTTCTAATTACATATATATAAATGTTCCACATGGAATTCTTAAACTTTCAAGACTAGAAATTTGATTTCATTTACATTCAACTCCACTTATAGCTTGCATGCTTTATTTGAATTATATGGTTCATTCTTAAGTGAACACTTTCAAACATATATATATATATATATATATATATATATATATATATATATGATTTCATTTACATTCAACTTGACACAAGTATAGCTCATCATCTAGTTCAAGAATTCTTTGCATGCACATTCAAATGAACATGTGTATTAGATTATATGGAATTAGAAATTAGGTTCATGTATAGCATGATATATGCACAATTTAAATGTATTTAACTTTTACTGACTTTAAAAATGAACATTTAGAGCTTTAAAGAATTCAATCTAACTATCATCTATTTCCAATTGCATTTTCATGTTCTACTTTAAAATATATAGCATTAATCTCAAGCATATTTGCATTCAATTTTTTCTATTTCTTGACCTATTTATTAAAGACAAATTCATTTGAACTATTTATTTAAATTAATTACATGTACATGTCCATCTTTTAAAATTTACAAATAGAAACCATTAGATAGTGGAGTCCAACATTTTGATTTCACAATGTAAAGTTATCTATATGTACAACAAGTGCATTTGAACAAGTTACCATAATTTAAATTTATATAAAGGTACTTGTTCCTTGCTAAATAAATAAAACCATAAACTAATTTAATGCACGATGTATTTATAGATGTAATGTAAGTGAGTTCATCAAACCATAATAATGCACGTATATAACAAACCTAGATTCAAACCATAAAACATAACTGTATGAATGTGACATGTAAATTACAACAAGTATATATATGTGTACCATAAAACATAAGTATGTAACACGTCCAAATTTTCAATACATAAATCATAAAAAGTGTCTCCAACATGTAATAAAATGATCTCAAACATGTAATACTATAAAACAAATCTCAAAGAGAGGGATGTCTGGTATGAATAGAATCATCAGATCTATGGCTCGATCTCTCCCTCGACCTCTCCCTTGATCGCTTTTCTAATCCAAGATGTGTGGATCCATGTCCCGATCCAATATCTCCCGATCTATGTCGTGAGCCTCGTCCCAACCCCTGCATGTGTTCAAGTACATATATATATGTAAAATTATGTAAAATTTTTACAATGTACTTGAGTTCAATGTGTTCAAACTTAAACATCAAGTAATTAGTTTTTTAAAATTAAATTTAAATGTACCTCATCTACATATTGCATGGGATCGCCATCATGCTCCAAATTTCCAAAGTTTGGGAAATCACCATACTGCTTAAAATTTTCAAGTACACAGTTTCAATCAGGAGTTAAACCCTTAGAAGTTTTTAAAATGCATTACATAATTTTTTAGAACACAATTTTAAAAATATATACATGTATTTAAATTATAAATTGAAAGTACCTGTTGTGCCTACTTGATGGCTCTACCAATGTCACTAAGATCATGAGAATGTAAAGACATCGTAGGGGGCTCTATAGCATGTACAGTATCAGTAGCAAAAAGAAGTCGACTATATGTCCCATGGATAGGATCAGGTGTTGCAGTAGCCTCAATGTGACCTGTAACATCCTGACGACTACCTGGACAAGCTAAAGGATCAACAAAAACATGATGTGCATGGGATTCTGTAGGCTGACATGGAATATCTTGAGCTGCATTTTCCACCCTATGGCTCATATGTGTATGAGGATATTGTTGTCTAATAAAGTATGGTACCCTGTCAAGAGCAATCCCATGGTCCTCACTGATAACCTGATATGCTGCTAGTAAATCCAAAATTGAGAGTCTACACATATTACGTAGAGTCGTGTGGGTCATATGCTCGACATATGCAAGAGTAGGTAGATCAAAACTAATAAATGGATCATACGATGCAGATGTAGCCTCAGTGGGAGGAAGGTTGATCCGTGGGTGTAATAAATATCTACCAACTCGATCAAATGAAATCTGATCAATCTGCATCGTAATAGAGGCAATGTTTTCAAAAATCTGACTCTAAGTGGACCCTATTGTTGCCTCCCCTGCTGCTGCCAATTCCAAACATTTGGTAAAACCAAAAGGTTTGGGCCAACTAATGCCCTCTTGTCCACAGCCGGTGGCAAATTTGAAGGTCTAAACTGTGGTTTGTCAGAAAAATGTCCTTTACCTTGGCCAACATGCTTAGGATAAGATGTGTAGTCCACCTCTATATGTAAATGAAATTCTGCATATAACTGTTTGACAAAATACAATGGCAGCTCGTCATTGTGAGGCCATCTATGATGTGCTGCCAACCATCTAGGGTATATGAATGGCGCAACAAGAGGATCTTCACACCTCGTAACCACATATCCTCTAATTTTATTTTTTCCTCTATAAAATGGGAACATGGATAACACATTTTCACCTAAAACTAATTTGGCAACTTCTCTATGTTTCACTGTGCCAGTAACACTCCTGGCAAGAGAAAAATAAAACTGTTCAATGCTGATTTCATCATAAGGATTGTATGATCGAATTGTCTCAATCATCTTAATAATCTCTTGTCTAATAGTGACTAATCTATCTCGATTAGCCAAATTGGGGGAGTTGTGAATTGTTTGCTCTAAACATTTTAGAGCATTGTCCAATCTAGCAATACTATCCTGAAATATATTTGATCTAGTTTGAGCTTCTCGCTCAGAACGAGGGGAATGATGAGATCCCTCATCGGCCATGATATATATAAATAGATAGAGATCTGCATATCATTAAAACAAAATTACATAATGAACTAAACAAATTTAAATTGAAATTTTTTCAAAACTAAAAAAATATATATTTAAATTAAAGGTAAAATTTTCAAGTTTCAAAACTAGAAAACATTTTTGAATTTAAATGTATCTAATGAGATCTAGTTCAAACTTTATATCTATCGAGCTATGTGAACCTATTAAATCATAGATGCATGTAATATTCAACCAAGAGTAAATATGGAAAAAATATATTTATCCTTTCAACCACTCTATACTAAAATTTTGATCAAAATAAAAAAATACTCTTCATTACAATTAGTCACATATGATCTAGCCTTTCTTTGTAATCAATTATTTTTTAAATCAAACACTAAATAAAAAGGTTAACATTTCCTTAATTTTTTGATCTAACTTAAAACATATTAAAGTAATAAAGTTAAAATTCTTTGAAATAAATTCCTTAGGAATAAAATATAAACATATCTATATGTGCATATATCTGTATGTACACATGTATGTATGTGGGAGTGCATGTGTGTATGTGCATGTATATATATATATATATCTATATGTGTGTGTGTATGTACATGCATATATATATATGTGTGTGTGTGTATGTGTCTATGTATGTATATGTATGTGTGTATGTATGTATGTATGTATATACATATATATGTATGTACATGCACATATATGTGTATGTGTGTATGTATGTACATGTATTATATAGGTATGTGTATTTGTGCATGTACATGCCTATATATATGTATGTGTGTATGTACACATGTATATACTCAAGTACATACATACATACACACATACACATATATATACATGCATGTACATACATACATGTACATACACATATATATGGATATACATACATACATGTACACATATGTATATATAATACATGTACATGCATGCACATACACATACACATATATGTGCATGTACATACATACATGTACATACATATATATATGCATATACATGCATACATACACACATGTACACATATGTATATATATAATACATGTACATACATGCATACATACATACACACATACATATATATATATATATATGCATATATATACATACATACACACATGTATACACATACATACATACATACACACATACACACATACACATATATGTGCATGTACATACATACATGTACATACATACATATACATGCATATATACATATGTATACATACACACATGTACACATGTGTATATATAATAATAATACATGCATCATACACACATATATGTATGTACATATACATACATGTACATATATATATATGTGTATACATACATACATACACACATGTACACATATGTATATATAATACATACATGCATACACACATACACACATGTACACATATGTATATATAATACATGTACATGCATACGCACATACACATATATGTGCATGTACACATATACATACATGTACATACATATATATATGCATATACATACATACATACACACATGTACACATATGTATAATATACATACATACATACATACATACATACACACATACATACATACACATAAGAATATAAATCATTCTCATTGGTCTGGGTCATGCTAAGGTTTAGAAAACCACTCCTGGGTGGAAGATTAGGGTCCTAATTGACTTGTGGTACAACCAAAATACATCAAAATAAAGATTAAAAATATACTTTCAAATTGGAAAAATTAGAAATACTAGTGACATGAGATTTGAAAATGAAACACTAGTGGACTGGCTAAGGTTAGTTAAGGTGTATAAAGAGATTTCACAACAAATCTCAAAAACCCCAATATAAAAGGACAAAGTAACGAATCAAGATAATATTTAAAGATTTCCAAATTTGAATATTAAACATAAAAAAGGGTAGATTTAAAAAACCCTAATAGGAAGAAGAAACCCTAAAATTAAACCAAGTCAAGTAGGATCTATCATGTTCATAAAAACATGAAGGAAAATAGGTTTTCATTAGAGATAGCCTAGGCTATTTAAAGGAATATAATCAATCAAGCACAAACTAGTTACCTAATTTAACTAATTTTATAAATGTAGTAGTGATATGATAAATGTACAAGTGTTCTAGAAAATATAAATGTGACAATCAGGTTACTTAGCTCTATGGCCAAAAAATGAATGGTAATGAAGAATATTTTGGAGTAAGACTTGTGTAGCTCATAAATTAATGCCTCTATCTATGAAGTACCTCGGAGTCTACAATAGATTTATGCTTTATCAAGGGGTGAGTTTGTAGGTTTGGGAAAACAAATTTATGGTCATGGACTCTGTATTTCATGTTTGGACTCATCCCTATGCATAGTGAGGTTTTTCTCTTTTGCTCACCTAATGAATAGTTGTTTACTTTATTCTTCCTTAAGATTTGGAAACTAGAAGTATTTGCAAATACCAAGTAAATGGCTGTCATGTTTCATCACAAGGAGAGGATTTCTCTTCTAGATCAACTCTTAGAAAATGTGTGTATGTATGTACATGTATTATATATGTATGTGTATGTGTGTATACATACATGTACATGTACATGCATATATATGTGTATGTTTTCATTAGAGATAGCCTAGGCTATTTAAGGGAATATAATCAATCAAACAAAAACCAGTTACCCAACACTTGTATACATTACATCAATACAGGACTTAGGATTTCTTCCATTATTCTCATTACAACAATGCAAATCAATCGCCACGCGTCCAATGGAACATCTTTGCCTTCATTCAAATATACCATTTCTATTTGATGGGTTCTCATTTGAAGGGTGAAGAGCACACAAAAGCCATCAAAGACTCAAAACCATCCAAAAAATTGACATGGCTACATCCAACTCAGTATGTGCAATCCAAAAATGTGAAGAAACAATGGAAACAATATAGATATCCTAGAATATACAGGAAAGTAGAGGTACGTGCTATGAGAAGGGAATTCAAAAAATCTCATTAGCAATCATTCTCGGTTGAAGACGAATGCAAGACAATCCTGAAAATATGAACTAAGCAAATATAGATCAAGAACTAAGCATATACAAATTATGATAAAAAATGCAAAGCTTTATCTGATTTCTAAAAGAATGTTTTATCTAGTGATTGGGTAAACCAATGTATAAAGAGGAATGGGAAAACATGTGAGATAGTGGTTGGAAGAAAAAATTCTAGCCAAGAAGCCATGGATTTAGAAAAAAACATCACAAGGGATGAAGTAAGAATGGCTATCAGGACAATGAAGGATGATAAATGCTCCAAAGGTTTTGTAAAATTCCACAAAGGGAGAAGAACTGTGCATAGTTTTTTCTTCTAGAGGACCTATTTGAGCCTCATAAACAATATATGGAAGGGCCTTATTAAATCTATTGGTCAATAGTTTTCTAAGACACATTCAGCAGAGTAACTTTAAATATAAATCTCTTTTTTCTCTAATTGTTGGTATGAATTTGTTCTTGTGGGCTTTAGCAGAGAAGATATAAACTGGGGAGATCAAGAACTAAGCAATTACAGATTATGATAAAAAATGCAAAGCTTTTTCTAATTTTTATCTAGTGATTGGGTAACCTAATGTATAGAGAGGAATGAGAAAATATGTGAGATAGTGGTTGTAAGAAAAAATTCTATAAAATTCCACAAAGGGAGAAGAACTATGCATAGCTTTTTCTTCTAGAGGACCTATTTGAACCTCATAAATAATATATGGAAGGGCATTGCAACAACAATTGCTGATCTTGAATACATACATTTTATGAATCTGTATGACTATGGATGCTGGCAACTAAATTGACTTATAATGAGTTAAATATCACAACTTTTATTTTCTTCTATAAAAGCATATTAGACTAACCTCTATACAACATTACTTTTTGCAAGTAGGGAAGATGATTCAAGTTGAATCAGATCCACAAAAATGAGATGAATATCTTCAGAGGTTAATGGAACTTCCAAATCAGGTTCTTTCATTATCAGTGGTCTACTTATTGTTCAACAATCACTCTGGCAGAAATGTTGTTTTGGTTATGCCCTAGCAAAAGCAATCCTCTATACAAATTTTAATCTTATATCACAATTATGCATATTACTGAAAGTAAATACTTGATTTCTTCTTCACTGCTATACAAATTCCATTTTGTTCTTCTGCAATCCTTGTTTTTAATAAGCTCTATGCAATGATTGTTCTTCCTAGTTTTTTTTTAATTATTACAAGTAAAGGTCTATTTGTAGAAGAAAGGAGATGATGAAAAATTGCCAGCACTCCAAAGAAATGCATGATCAATGACTTCATAATAGCATCATGCAATAAAGTTACCAATAGTTCTCGTTGTTTTTTCTATAGTTGTTGCTATGCTTGCTAAACTTAATGTACGTGTTCATGATTCTTAGGGTTTTGAGCTCTTAGAAAATTTCTCTATTTTTAGGAATAGAAATCTTTATTTTCTCTCTGCGAGTAAGATTTTTTCTCTATTCTTATCTGTTTCTCTTGTTTTATAGGCAAGAGAGCCCAAAAGTTTGAACTCTTCAAATTTGGAGGAAACACACATTTTGAACCAATCTTTGGGGAAAATTTAACAAAAAATGACTCAGAATCTTGAAAAGGTAATGAGTCCTCATGGCCAAGCCATTACAAGGATTTAAAGTTTTCCAATGCCCAATTTTATATATTTCCTTCAACTTTATGACAAACATCACAATATTTAATACCTTTCGGCCAATATATCCATCAGAAAAATTCATTTTTACATTTCAATCAAACCCTAACCAAGAATACAACCAATAATCTCTCAAATGACACACAAACAAGACACAAACGAGACAAGGTGAATCAAAAAATCCAATGAATGGCCCCGGATGGAACCTGGCAAAATATAGTCGCTGTTGCTGATGACCTTGGCCGACAAGCTCTCGCCCTCAATCCTTTCGCCCGAGCGTTCCAAATAGTGGGCCTATTTTTTTTTTGATTTTATTTCCCTATTTTTGGTCGACACCCTTACGACCGATACCGTTTCGGCCGAAATACACTCGACTGAACAGGTGCATCCAAATGGGCACCGTGCTGACACCTTTTCAGCCAATAACATTTCAGCCGAAAGTAACTCACCCAAAAATTTCGAGCCACGTAGGGGCCATGTGGCTGCCCCATGGATTCGACCAAAACATTATCAGCCGAAAGTAATTCGGTCGGATTACTTTATTTGGCCGAAAGTGTGACACAGGTTTGTGCTTTTACCCTCACATAATTATAGTCACAAGAACTTGTTCCTCAGTTGTGCTCTTATGGTGATTCCATTACCGTTATAGCATAACCCTTTTTACTTATATTGCTCAAATCCTTATGTTTCTTATTTTCTCTTTTGATGGATGGCAATTCAATGGTAGGGATTTGTATAGAGGTTATGCTCATATAAGTTCCTTTTTCACCATTACACAATAGTACATGTTGGAATTTCCTTTCTTGAACCTTTACATTGTTTTTTATTATTAGGGTTTCTTAGTGATTGTTCCATTTCCACATGGCATATTGATAAAAGAAACCAAGCAAAAAATTATTCTATTTTTAGTTAACACCTACTAACATACTTTTGGAATAATTGTTTGACTGCATTAGTTCGAGTGTGAAGATTTTTTTTTCTTTCTTATAATACTTTCATTGAGAGTTTTAGTAGAAAGCTTCTTATGCTGAAACCCATCCTGTAAACTTGCTTTAAGCTACATTTAGGATGCTTCATGGATATTTTGTGATTTATATAGCTTTTTTCTTAATAGTAAATGACATCAAATTCTTTCTAAAACTGAAATGATTTATTAATTATGGTTTAATGATGATTAATTTTTTTATTTATAATGGGTTAATATGTGGAATTTTTATGTGTAGGAAGAATAAATTGTGATGCAATGTTTGGGTATGGACGGTCAGACAAAATTGGATTGCTATAAGTGACATAACTAGGTTGGGCAGTACGCTCCAGGAGTTCATGCGAAGGAGGAGCTTGAGATAAAGAAGTACCAGGAAACCGATTATTATGCATGTGATGGAGAGTACCTTGAGCTGGTGTAAAAAACTTTTGGGTGTTTTGGCTAGGAAGCAGAACCTAACTATAGGAATACAAACATCAGTGGACTGAAACATTAGTTTCCACTTGATTACATCTTAGGAGTTAATCGATTTCTCTAGATTCTCAGTTGATCGCTTTGAATATCTGATAGAGAAAGTTCCTACATTCTAAAGATAAAATCATAAATATGCTTGGTCCAATTTGAGATCCTAATATTATTTTGAAAAGTCTCGAAAGTCAAAAATATTAAAGAAGGTCGAGTTTATTGAATTATTCAGAAGTGTTTCTACCATCTCTTCCATTCACCATGTGCCTTATATTGATTCATCCTTTGATTTCTTCTCATGTGTTTGTTAAATTTCCAAAGAGTCTTATTCTTATAAAAGATTGGGAAATGTTTCATTTTAGTTAATTTTAAAATTTGTGGATGTAAAAGAACCAAATTGTAATGATTTTTCTTTTTAATTAGAATTTCTAACATTTGGCTTGATACAAATTGTTACTTTAGAATTATGGTATTTCTTTTGTTCTAATGTTTCAACCCTCATTTTAGGGAAGAGCTCCAAAGATGGTTCCTTCAGATGGGGACTACACTTTTTTGCTATAGGTTCCATCTAGAAACACCAGAAGCTCAGGTACTGTCACACTCAGAGAAAAAATAGGAGTCATGCAATGATGGGGTACTCATTTTTGGAGCTTTGGTAACTAATAACTTTAAATGTTTGGCTATGTGCACAAAGAATGTTCATGGAGGAGTACAAAATTTCTTACAAAGCAATTACCACAGAAGATTTTGAGGTGAATTGCACTTGCTATTTTATGCCGATATGGATATGTTCTAACCTGTAGTTATTTATTGTAGCATAATAGATAGGCTAAATATTTGTTCATATACCATTGTTTCTAATTCAAAATTCCTATACCTTATTCTAGGAGCAAATCACAGGGGGAGTCTATACATAAGACACCATTGTTTCAAATTCAAAATTGTTGGCTCTTTCGCAATTGTTTGCTTCATTTATTTGATCTAAGATAACCTACTATATAAAAGATGCTCTCAAAATCACAGTAAAATCCTTTATTCCAAGAATACTATTCAAAATCTTCCCATCATAACAATGAACAAAAGCATTAGTCATTAACTTGAACTTTGCAAGATTTTCATCAAATTCTACTTTTCCACTCTCTTTTCCATTCTTAATTTTATTCCTAATTTAATCCATGAAGAACTTCCTCAACCTGTAGATCTTGTTGTTAGCCATAACTTTACTAGGTGTTGAGGATAGCTTTTATTTTTTTACCTAAGCAGCAATTGTCAAAATTCGGCCTTACCAGATACAATGTGTTGAAAATCTCTTTGAAGTTATTCTAGGAAAGAGTTCTTGAGATTATAATCCGCAGTTTTGAATTAACCTTTTTGCATGAATTCCATATCTTTGATCAACTATTTTGAGCTTGATGAGCTTCATCAAGAACGAGTAGACCTCTACTCTCTAGAAGTAGTTTTCCAATATGCTTGGCCTCTTTAGGAAGGCTCATATTTATCTCACAAGTTAGGTATACAAAAAGATTTTAAGCAATAACAAGCACACTTTTTCTTCTATGTCACTCACGAAGCATCACCAAACACCAAATTTTTTTTAATTTTTTTCCCATGATCTGGTTGCTCTTAGCCAATTTTATAATCTCTTCATATTCATAGTTTCAATGAATTTTATTCCAAAAGGTCCTTGATCTGTTTAGCATGTAAACTGTAATGTCAATAATCTACTTCTTGAACTCCCTTTTAGATGTGGAGTATTGACATTCCATTTTACATGCTAAACAGATCAAGGACCTTATGGAATGAAATTCATTCAAACTATGGTTATGAAGAGATTATAAAACTAGCTAAGAGTAACTAGATCATGGGAAAAAATTAAAAAAATTGAGGTATTTGGTGATGCTTCGTGAGCACGACATAGAAGAAAAAGTGTGCTTGTTATTGGCTACAATATTTTTGTATACCTAACTTGTGAGACAAGGGTATGTGCAGGATCATGGTGCACCAAAAAGTGGCAATATTATGAGGGTATGTGGCTGACGACTTTTTTTTCACCCAAAATTAATGAAACGAAAAGTGTTTTTAGAGGAGATTTTTAGCTTTCCAAAAATATAAATTATTATTTAATTTGAATTTAATAAATAATTATTATTCATTTTCTATTAGAATTACGACTAAAGTCCTGATTGATAGGCTGATTGAAAAACATCTATAACTTTCAAACGGTATCATATTTTTTGAATCCAAAACATAAGTCACATTCTATGCTTACATACTATAGGATTAAAAAAGAAAAATTAAATTTCAAGTTTGACCAAGTTAAGGTGGTGAGACAGATGAGTTTTATATTTTCTAAAATTTGTAATAAAAAATTCATAATTAATTATTTACTTGGAAAAAAATTACAAAAAATATGCATCACATGAACATGAGTCCTCTACTTATATATAAAATATTACAAAAATATTATCATTTTATTATGGTTAGTTGTTCGACAGACACCTACTTCTTATTTTTTCCCTAAAATTTAAGTACTGCATTGAAATTTCAAATTTTCACCAAATAGATTTTATTTATTTTAAATAAACCTAGTATTTTAGAAACTACATTCAATTTTCTACTAATTCTATTCTCACATATTTTTGAAATAATATAGATAACTTATTCAAATATTTATGTCAAGTTGCCTAACACTGATTTTTCTAAATTTTTTGCCACTTAAGGGCCTATTTTTTGCACGATGATCTTGCACATACCCGCAAATGTGAGCCTTCCTGAAGAGGCTAAGCATATTGGAAAATTGATTTAAGAGAGCACAATTCTTCTTGTTCTTGATGAAGGTCATCAAGCTTGAAATAGACGATCAAAGATATGAAATTCATGCAAAAAGGTTAATTCAAAACTGTGCATTTACTCTCAAGATCTTATCTAGAATAACTTCAAAGAGCTTTTCAACACATTGTATCTGGTAAGGCCAAATTTTGTCAATTACTGCTTGGGTAAAAACTCGAAGCTATCCTCGACACCTAGAAAAGTTATGGATAACAACAATATCTACAGGTCGAGGAATTTCTTCATGGATGAAATTGGGAATAAAATTTAAAATGGAAAAGAGAGTAGAAAAGTAGAATTTGATGAAACTCTTGCAAAATTCAAGTTAATGATCGATCCTTTTGTTCATTGTTATGATGGGAAGATTTTGAAGTCTCCCCAAAATAAAGCATTTTATTGTGATTTTGAGAGCATCTTCTATACAGTAGGTTGTCTTAGATCAAATAAATGAAGCAAACAATTCTGAAAGAGCCAACAATTTTGAATTTGAAAAAAATGGTGTCTTATGTATAGATTCCCCCTATGATTTTCTCCTAGAATAAGGTATAAATTTTTTGAATTAGAAACAGTGGTATATGAAAAAATATTTAGAGATTGAAGGTACCTTGGAATTTGGTTTCCATTCTAGATAGGATAAGAACTAATGGGTTATTGATAGTGGTTGCTCAAATCACATGACTAGAGACAAGAGTAAGTTTGTTAAAATTGAAAAATATGATGGAGGAATTGTTAAATTTAGAGATGATTCAAGAGGTAATATTTGTGGAATAGGATCAACTAGTTTTGATGACAAGCATAACAATGAAGATGTGTACTATGTCAAGGGTTAGACATAAGTTTTGAGTGTTGGAAAAATGTGTAGAAAAGGCTACAGTATTATGTTTCAGAATGATAAACGTGAGATTAGAAAAGGGTTCAGAACTATGATTGTTGTTGGAAAGAGTACAAATGGAAATATCTATCAGCTCATGGGTGTTGATGGTCGTTGCTTTATGACTCAAATTTGTGACATCTGGTTATGGCACAAGAGAATGTGTTAAATCAATTTTGATAACCTGGTTAGAATCGGTTCAGTTCAAGAAGTAAGAGATCTGTTGAGGATTACAAATCCTATTAATGCTATTTGTAGAGATTGTCAATTAGGAAAAAAAAATAGAAGTAGTTTCAAGGGAAAGGTACAATATTCTATTGAATTGTTGGAATTAGTACACACAGACCTTTGTGGTCCTACAAGAGTGAGATGTCTTCAAGGTGAAAACTCCTATGAATTATGGTATGGAAGGATTCCTATTGTCAAGTACTTTAGAGTGTTTGGAAGCAAATGTTATATGAAAAGAGATGATGAAAAATTAGGAAAGTTTGATGCAAGGTCTCATCAAGGTATCTTCCTTGGATATTCTACTAAAATTAAAGCTTACAAATGTTACAATAAAAAGGCTAAGAAGGATTGTTGAAAGTGCAAGTGTCAAGGTTGATGAAGACATGCAAAACTTAGTAGTATTATATGGATAAGTCAGATGAACCTACTTGTAGAGAAGAAGAAGAAAAAGATGAAGTAAAAGAAGTACTGAATGAAGAGGAAGAAGCTCTGGAAAAGACCCCTAAGACCACTAAGTATGTGCAGATAAATTATTTGGAAGAAAAAATTATTGGAGACAAAAGCAAAGGTATGTTGACTCGAAGAAGAGCTACTGAAGTGGAGGTAAATATATGATTACTTTCTAAAGTTGAGCCTAAAAATTTCATTGAAACATACAAAGATGAACATTGGATGAAGGAAATGGAAGAAAAACTTATTCAGATTGAGAAAAATCATACTTGGGAATTGGTTCCTAGACCTAAAAAATAAGAACATAACTGGAACTAAGTAGGTATTCAAAAAAAAGATGAATGAGAATGGAGAAGTGGTGAGAAACAAGGAAAGGCTTGTGTGTAAGGGCTATGCACAAGTTGAAGGAATATAATTTGAGGAGACATTTGCTCCAGTGGCTAGAATGGAAGAAACCAAGATGTTTTTGGCATTTTCAGCACATAAGGACTTTAAAGTTTATTAGATGGATGTGAAGTCTGCTTTCTCAAATAGATAATTAGAAGAAGAAGTTTACATGGAGCAACTGAAAGGATTTAATTTGTTAGATAAACCTAATATGGTCTGTAGATTGAAGAAGGCATTGTATGGATTGAAACAAGCTTCTAGAGCTTGGTATGCAAGATTGGATAGATATTTGATACAACAAGGATTCAACAATGACATTTCATTATAGTAATCTTTACTTTAAAGTTGAGGAAGATTGAATCTTAATAGTGGTTGTGTATGTTGATGATACAAACTTTGGAGGTAATGAAGCTATGTGCATGAAATTTACAGAAGAGATGTAGAAAGAGTTTGAGATGTCTATGTTTGGGGAGATAATTTTTTTCCTTGGGATACAAATCAATCAATCAGATAAAGGCATATTTATTTCACAATAAAAGTATGTTAAATAAATATTGAAGAAGTTTGGAATGGAAGACTCCAAACCAATATGCACTCCTATGGTTACTGGTTGCAAACTAAGAAAGGATGATGAATCCCCTAAGGCTAATCAAAACAAGTATAGATCTATGATTGGCACACTACTATACCTAACTAATACTAGACCAGATATCATGCATGTATTTTATCTTATGGCTAGATTTCAAAAAGATCCTAAAGAAACACATGTTGTGGTAGTGAAGAGGATATTCAGATACTTGAAGGGAACTCCAAATTATGGCTTGTGGTATCCTAAAGATATTTATTTTACATTAAACTATGCTTACATAGATGTAGATTGGGCTAGTTGTGTGGATGATAGGAAAAGTACAAGTGGTGGTGCATTATTTCTTGGATGTAGATTGGTATCATGGCTAAGCAAAAAACACAATTATGTTTCTTTATCTATTGTAGAGGATGAGTACATTGCAACATCATCTTTTTGTACATAGGTATTATAGATGAGAAAGACATTGAAGGGTATCAGAGTGATGTATGATGAACCTATTTCTATCTTTTGTCATAATACAAATACAATTAAAATTTCAAAGAATCTAGTGATGCATTCAAGGAAAAAAAATATATCAATTAGCTATCACTTTCTGAGAGAGAAGATTGTGGAAAATGAAGTAAAGATTGAATATGTACCTACAAAGGATTAGATTACTGACATATTCACTAAGGCTCTTCCTAAGTATACTTTTGAGTATCTTCAAAAGAAGTTGGGGGTTATTTCCCCTCCTTTCTTGAACTAGATGCATATTGAGTTGCATTAGTCTAGTTGATCTATGGAAGCATTCATTGTTCATACTGATGTTGGTGGCTACCTCTCAGGGGGAGTAGGTAGTGACATAGTTGTAGTATGAAATAGATTTTGTCATTTTGTAGAAGTTGATAATTTTCTTGGTATGTACTTCTAAGGCAGAGTATCCAAAGTAGTTACAAGTATCTTGGTTCTATGTCAAAGTGGGAGAATATTGAAAAATATTTTTATCCTTTGCCATTAATGTCAAAGGGGGAGAGAAGAATCATGTGAAAATGTTTGTTTATATAGAGGGAGAGAAAGATGTTAAGTGAAAAAGGAAAAGTTGAAAGGGGGAGAGATAGAGAGAGTGAAGGAATATTGTGTATGTTGTCTTTGATGGTTTTTCACATCTTGTGCTACCATAAATAATAAAGGGGGAGATTATTGCAACTATGAAGGTGTTGTCTTTGATGTCAACAAGTGTGTGTTGTCATTAGAGACAATTGTGTAGTGGTTGAGAGAGATTGTTTCTTTGATTAGTTGCATTATGTTGTCATCAGTTAAGTTGTTGATGTTAACCTCTAGTGTTTCTTTGATAAGCTTATGTTTATGGTTTAGATGTCGAGGATATTGAGAAAATTGATAAAATAAGGAAATAGGGTGTTACAGAGGTATTCTGGTTTAATAGCTCGTGTTCTATATTTTCTTTGCATTTGTTGTAGGTTGAATGTTTTCTTATGTAGTTTTGATATGTTGGTTAGAGGTGTTCAAAGATTCTATATTTAAAGTTTGGGCTTCTAGATCATTGTGCAGAGGAAGATATGTTCACCAGTGTGTGAACTGGTTTTGCAGTGTTGTGTACAAAGGTGTTTGGGAGAAATGTTCTTGCTCTACGTTTCTCTATATCTGGGCTTTAGGAATTATAGTTTTGAAGGTGAGTTGATGATTTTTTTCTCTTTCTAGTGTCAAGAGGATTCATGGTTTGTTACTCTAGAAGTTATATTCTAGTATTATAGTGTTTGGTAGTGTAGCCTGAGTGTACAAATTTGTTTAAATTCTAAAGGTGCAAATCGTTGCGAAGGAGTTTGATGGATTTTAGGGTGATAGAGGAATACTCTAGATCATATTGAAACATGGTGAGTGGTTTGCAAGTCATCCTTGGGATTGATGAAGTATGTAATTCAAATTTTAATGGTGTTTGCATGAGTAACAAATGACCATGTGTTTACACTACATATGAGGGTATGTGCAAGGTCATGATGGGCCAAAAAGTGGCGATATGATGGGTATGTGTAAGATATGTGGCTGACGACTTTTTTTTACCCAAAATTGATGAAACAAAAATGGTTTTTAAAGGAGATTCTCATCTTTCCACCAATATAAATTATGCTTTATTTTGAATTTAACAAATAATTATTATTCATTTTCTATTTGAATTATGACTAAAGTCCTGATTGATAGACTGATTGAAAAACATTTATAACTTTCAAACGGTATCACATTTTTGTAACCAAAACATGTGTCACATTCCTATGCTTCTCGTGATACTATAGATTAAAAAAAAAAAAAATTCAAGCAGTTTTGACTAAGTTAAGGTGGTTAGACATATGAGTTTTTTATATTTTTAAAAAGTTGTAATATAAAAAT